>CATOUR010000567.1:0-34911 GCA_951848785.1 Callosobruchus maculatus
ACACAGACCGACAGACCGACAGACCGACAGACCGACAGACCGACAGACCGACAGACCGACAGACCGACAGACCGACCGACCGACAGACCGACAGACCGACAGACCGACAGACCGACAGACCGACAGACCGACAGACCGACAGACCGACAGACGACAGACCGACAGACCGACAGACCGACAGACCGACAGACCGACAGACCGACAGACCGACAGACCGACAGACCGACAGACCGACAGACCGACAGACCGACCAGACCGACAGACCGACAGACCGACAGACCCGACAGACCGACAGACCGACAGACCGACAGACCGACAGACCGCGACAGACCGACAGACCGACAGACCGACAGACCGACAGACCGACAGACCGACAGACCGACAGACCGACAGACCGACAGACCGACAGACCGACAGGACCGACAGACCGACAGACCGACAGACCGACAGACCGACAGACCGACAGACCGACAGACCGACAGACCGACAGACCGACAGACCGACAGACCGACAGACCGACAGACCGACAGACCGACAGACCGACAGACCGACAGACCGACAGACCGACAGACCGACAGACCGACAGACCGACAGACCGACAGACCGACAGACCGACAGACCGACAGACCGACAGACCGACAGACCGACAGACCGACAGACCGACAGACCGACAGACCGACAGACCGACAGACCGACAGACCGACAGACCGACAGACCGACAGACCGACAGACCGACAGACCGACAGACCGACAGACCGACAGACCGACAGACCGACAGACCGACAGACCGACAGACCGACAGACCGACAGACCGACAGACCGACAGACCGACAGACCGACAGACCGACAGACCGACAGACCGACAGACCGACAGACCGACAGACCGACAGACCGACAGACCGACAGACCGACAGACCGACAGACCGACAGACCGACAGACCGACAGACCGACAGACCGACAGACCGACAGACCGACCAGACCGACAGACCGACCGACAGACCGACAGACCGACAGACCGACAGACCGACAGACCGACAGACCGACAGACCGACAGACCGACAGACCGACAGACCGACAGACCGACAGACCGACAGACCGACAGACCGACAGACCGACAGACCGACAGACCGACAGACCCGACAGACCGACAGACCGACAGACCGACAGACCGACAGACCGACAGACCGACAGACCGACAGACCGACAGACCGACAGACCGACAGACCGACAGACCGACAGACCGACAGACCGACAGACCGACAGACCGACAGACCGACAGACCGACAGACCGACAGACCGAGACCGACAGACCGACAGACCGACAGACCGACAGACCGACAGACCGACAGACCGACAGACCGACAGACCGACAGACCGACAGACCGACAGACCGACAGACCGACAGACCGACAGACCGACAGACCGACAGACAGACCGACAGACCGACAGACGACAGACCGACAGACCGACAGACCGACAGACCGACAGACGACAGACCGACAGACCGACAGACCGACAGACCGACAGACCGACAGACCGACAGACCGACAGACCGACAGACCGACAGACCGACAGACCGAGACAGACCGACAGACCGAGACGACAGACCGACAGACCGACAGACCGACAGACCGACAGACCGACAGACCGACAGACCGACAGACCGACAGACCGACAGACCGACAGACCGACAGACCGACAGACCGACAGACCGACAGACCGACAGACCGACAGACCGACAGACCGACAGACCGACAGACCGACAGACCGACAGACCGACAGACCGACAGACCGACAGACCGACAGACCGACAGACCGACAGACCGACAGACCGACAGACCGACAGACCGACAGACCGACAGACCGACAGACCGACAGACCGACAGACCGACAGACCGACAGACCGACAGACCGACAGACCGACAGACCGACAGACCGACAGACCGACAGACCGACAGACCGACAGACCGACAGACGACAGACCGACAGACCGACAGACCGACAGACCGACAGACCGACAGACCGACAGACCGACAGACCGGCAGACTGACGGAAATGAGTGACGTGGATTTTCGTTATGTAGACATCATAAAACCCCCAAAAAGCATATTATCTTAAAATCGAAAATTATCGCGATCACAATACTCCCCTTACCTATCGGTGTAGGAAGTAAAATTAACACGAATTAAGATTATTATTACGATTGCAACATCAGTTTCCAGATGTTACTCTAGCATGCACCGACTTTATGTTTGAAGCCTTAGAGTGAATATATAATATAAAATAAGATAATTATCTACATTTACATGATTTTTGATTTTCTTAGTAATAAGAACGAGGTGAAACTTTTATATACCTAACGTAATAGGTGGGCTCCGCTCTCTTGATAACTATTTCATAATCTATATCAAAGAACGCTAGAACAAGTCACAGTACACGCATAAGTTACGGATAGATTACAAAGTAGGGATATGCTGATGCAGAATGCGATGCGATGCGATGCTAATAATAACCGACCTCACTTTCTCTTTTCATACTCGTTCAATCTGTATATCAGTTCAGCCCCGTACAGAGTAGCTGGGCCAACAGCAAGGATCATTGAATTCAGTATAAGGTACTCTTGAGCAAAATGTAAAATGTAAGACTGATATTGTATATTAAATAAATTATACCCTTTGCTTAAACAAAACCTAAGGTGTTTTATTTATTGCATTATGTGCTAATATTAGTGTTGAAATGATAGCAGATATGATTAGAGTGGATATAATCGTTTCCGAACTTATTAGCTCACTTGCAATTTCTTAGAATCTGAGGAGTAAATTGGTTGAGATGGATTTGAAACAACTGTAAATAAGTTTAAGGTAATGGAAGAGCATCCAAATACAGTTAATTGGAAACACAACAAAATTGTTTCCTTTATATGTCTGCAATTCTGATAAATTAAAAGAAAGTCAAACTTAAAAAAAGCTTTTATTTAAATGCTCTAAAAAGAAGAAAATAAAATATTTCTTTAAAATTTTAACTATCGACTTATAGCCTTATTATACACAATTCATATGATCATAAAAGCTTGTCGCGCGATTTAGTTGAGTAAATGAACTGGTACCTATTTAATTGAGTAACGTAACCCACTAAATTCAATTGTTTTAAAACTTCAGTTAAAGTAAATACTTGTAGGTGTTTACTTACGCAAACCTCGCAAGAAGCTTTTGTGATCATATAGATTGTGTACATACAATGAGGCTATCAGTCGATAGTTAAAATTTTAAAGGAATAGTTTATTTTCTTCTTTTTTGAGAATTTAAATAAAGGTTTTATTCAAGAAAGTGTTTCTTCTATCAATTTATTTCTTACGTTTTAGTTATAAGCCAGCATTTTTATTTTCAGCGAACCCTTCCGTTTAATACCCATACTATTTTTTTTTTGTGAAGGAGGAAAATCCTACATTGGACACCTGGGGAGGTGCCACAGGTAGTGCCGGACTCCTACCGGCTAAAAACCTCCTTCTTTCTTTCTCTAACTCATCACCTCGGAACCGTCTATCCTGACATAACTTCGAGATGGGAGTTTCCTACCTTACTGTCTGCTTTCTATTTCTTCTCTTTCTTTTGCGCTCATTATTGCAATTATCTGGTTAGTTGTATTTATCCACCTTTCTTCCGACATTAACAGACTTTGCATGATGCTTTCTACACTGAGCTCCCCAATCACATGTCTCCTTATTTCCACTCTTTTATCTCTCCAGCGAGTACATTTTATCAGTGTGTGGTAGACACTATCTTCCTCGACACAGTATTTACACTGCGGCGAGGACGCCTTGCCTATTCTGAAAGTATAATCGCCGAAACTTCCGTGGCCTGTTAAACATTGTGTTATATAATAACTAGGCTGGCCGTGCTTCCTGTTTACCCATGTTCTTATATTAGGGATTACCGTATGAGTCCACCTCCCTTTCTCGCTGACATCCCATTCTTCTTGCCACTTGTTTATACTGTCTTCTTCAATTTGTATTTTTGTCTCCCGTTGACTGTCGCTTTTCCCCTCGTATAGTCTCTGCCTCTCAATGGCTTTCAAGTGTATGGGTGTCATTCCCGATATGACCAGAGCTGCATCCGTGGACACAGTACGGTAAGCGGAGCATACCCTTAAGGCACATTTCCTTTGCACCTGCAACAGCGTGTTCTTGTACGCTTTTATACGTAATGCTGGTGCCCATATCGGTGCTGCGTACAGCATTACAGATTCGACTACCGCAGCGTATAGTTTCCTTTTCTCTGCGGAGGGACCTCTTAAATTTAACATAAGTCTACTCACCGCTGTCGCTGTTTTGTTAGCTTTTTCTGCCACCTTTCTAATATGGGGGCCGAACATCCCTTTCCCATCAATTACGACGCCCAGATACTTCACGGTTTTTTTTGGGATTACCTCTATACCCCTAATTCGGAACCTAACATCTTTAATTCTGCGATGCCCGCACAGTAACACTGCTTCTGTTTTTTCTGGAGCTATTTGCAATCTATTCTTATGCATCCACGCATCGATAATTTTAAAAGCCTCGTTTGTATTATATATGAGTTCTTCGATGGTTTTACCGCTGCTCACTATAGCTAGATCGTCCGCATATGCCACTGATTTGACTCCTTTTGGATAATCCAGTTCTAGCACCTCGTTGTACATGATGTTCCACAGAGTTGGTCCAAGAACTGAACCCTGTGGAACCCCCGCACTGACTTCATATACCCTTTTCCCTGCTTTTATTTCTCTATCTCTAAGATACTCCTCGATTATTTTTATCAAGCCGTTACTAATTTTCTTTTCTTTCATTTGAAAAATTATTTCCTCCCATGAGGCGCAATTAAAAGCATTTCTCACGTCCAGTAGGGTGAGGGCACATATGCCTCCATTAGTTCTCACCTCTCTCGCCGTATCTAATACTATTTTTATAGCATCTACTGTGGATCTGCCTTGCCTAAACCCAAATTGCCTTTCGCTTAGTAAGCTTAAACTCTCCATTTCCTTATTCAGTCTGCCTTTAATTATTTGTTCGTACAATTTAGCAATTACGTCTATGAGGCAAATTGGTCTAAACGAGGTTGGACTCTGATCTTCCTTTCCGGGTTTAGGAATCAGTACTAGGGCAGCTCTTTTCCATTTTTTAGGAAAAATTCCTTTTTTTAAGAGATCATTTAGTACTTCTAACAGCGGAGCCGGAATTGCCTTAACTGTCCATTTTATGATCTCTGGTGGAATGCCGTCAGGCCCCGCAGCCCTTCGTTGTTTTATTTTGTCTGCTGCCTCCTCCAATTCCTCTACACCAATGGGTGCTTGTACCTCCTCTTGGGCCTCTTCAGAATAATTTATTTCCCACCTTTTCGGGTGTCTCGGAAATAAGCCTTTCACTATATCGTCTTTTTTACAGTCATCAATATCCAGCCTAGGGCCTTTTACTTTTAGACTTTTAACTACCAGCTGGTAGCCTCTTCTCCAAATATCCTCGTTTAGTTCATGTAGAGTATCATTCCATTTTTTCTTTTTCTGTTTTTTCAATCTCTTTCTTTAGCTTTTTCTTTTTTTCCTTGTATTTGTTATACACCTCCTCTAGGTACTCCCTTTCAGTAGTTTTTGTTTTTGCTCTTGTCCATTCCCTTCTATCCGCTAGCACTTCACTTCTTATTTTGCCAGTATCTGTTGTCCACCAATATGGTACAGAGTCTCCGACTCCTGTTCTAATGAGCGTCGAGGTTTCTTTCATGCACCTTTGAATAACTTTCGTTAACCCATTTAGGGTATAGCTTGCTGAATCTTTTGTTTTTTCTTTAATACATTCTAAGAAATTTTCTTTGTTCAATATTTTATCTAATTTGTTCGTTGTTTTTCTATAGTTTCCCTCAGCCTGGATTTCAAACATGATATAATTGTGGTCGGACATTGATTCTAGCTCGCGGTCCACCTTCCATGAGTCGCAAGATCGCGCAGTCTTTTCTGTTGCTATTGTGATGTCAATTACTGACTGCGCATTAATTCTCTCATATGTTGGGGTCCTTCCTCTATTTAAAATATATAATTTATTTTGGATTAGCCACTCCATTAGCTCTTTGCCTCTTACGTCTTCTTTGGAGGAGCCCCATGCTGGGGATTTTGCATTAAAATCCCCCCCTATAAGAAACTCCCCGCCTGCTCTTTTCATTTCCTCCTCCATGCCTCTGAGGAAGTTATTGAAATTTTCTAGAGTATCATTTGGCGAAAAGTAGCAGCTTATAATATTAATCCCGAGTGACTTAATCCTGACAAACCCGTCACCTTTATGATATTCAGTGACCCCGATGCCACTGTTTACCTCGATCGCCGCATTTTCTTTTCTATCTGTGTAAACATTGTTTTTATTCCGCAGAGCGTTTTTGTTTTGTTCTGGTATAATGAAAAAAGTCGATACTTTGATTTTTTGCCAAAAGTGCTAGCGCCTCATGGGCAGCTCTTCTTCTACCGACATTTATCTGGGTAAACCTTATATTTTGGACTTTAGACATTAAAAATTATCACGTGTACTGTTTTTCCCTATTACCTTCCTTTTCTTTTGGACAGACACAGAATAAATTAACACTAGCCTTAAATAAGCTTGAATTAAATGAATAAATATGTAGACAGACTGGTACACTCACATCTAGATGTATAAATAAAAGCCTCTTATACCTAAGTAGGAAACATGTAGACTCAACACATATATCACAGTAGCTGTTGGAATGGGAGATACCATACAATTGTAAAACATAAAATTTATGGTTCAAATATAAATCCACAAATGAACAGGACAAACGGATTGGACGACTAGAAACACGAGTATCACAGCTAGTAAAATCTGGACCTGCATATACACCTACGTAATATTTACATACATGCACATACGGACATACATACCGATACACGTAGTATGTATGCGTATATAGGTGTTTGGACGATCCACTACCGGACATTAAACGCAAGTGTATATGAAACAAACTTAAACTTAACATTAACACAGCCATAACGTACATTTTACTGCTCATTTTTTTCACCACCATCACTAGTCCCATGTTTATTTTCATCCAGGGAAGCGGACGTCGCTGCCATTTGTATATCGGCTCCTCCTTCCCCGGTCGTCTCTTTTCTCATTATATTATTCAAATCTACCTCAGTGTCACCGTTTTCCGCTTGAGTGTTATCATACATCTTCTCTGTGGGTTCTTCTCTAACTCCCTTTCTCGGTTTCTGGACAGCCTTGTCCTCTCTGATTGTTTTGTTCAGGGCTTTGACGAATGCTGGGCACTTTCCCGTGCCCATTTTGTGGCCTACGGTCTGACATGTTAAACACCTGACTATTTCCGCTTTGCACTCTTTAGCCGTATGTCCCGATTCCCCGCACCGATAGCAAGCGCCTCTTCTGTCCGGGCCCTCACAGCTCTCCATGGAGTGTCCATACTGAAGGCACTTGCTGCATTTAAGGACCTGATACTTCTTTCTTATCGAACAGGTGGAGGAACCTATTCTGATTTCTTGCTTTTCTAACAATTTGTCGATAGTATTTTTATCTCCTGTAATTGTTACCGCCTTGGTTTTTTTTCTGGTTGTCTCTTGGCTCTCCAATTTTCAGTCTTGGTGGAGCCCTTTCCTCTCCCAAAGCACCAATAATACCTTTGACAATTTCGTCTTTTTCTACTACCCCATCCATCCCTCTGATTATTGCTGTTTCCAATGGTACATCTCCTAGTATTCTCACGTTCCTCTGTTTAGCTGTATCAATTCTTTCCTTTAATGTCTCTAGGTCTGTCATATTTTTATCCGTAACGATTATCACCTTTTCTCCCTCGCGCGAGCTTCTGATCTGTCTGATTGACCTTTCGGCCTCTGTCCCTTTCAAGATGGGTTTGATTTCCCTTAATATATCATAGTAGCTCTTGCCCTTTTCTTCAATTTCCAGCGCCATCGTTTTGCGTTCCATCGTATGGGTGTTTGATTCTATTCTCCCAAAGGCCTTTGGTGTAGTATACAACTTTATTTTGCTCTTCCCGCCATGGAAGACATATTCCACTAGTTTCAGGAATCTTTCTGGTGTTATTGTCTCCACGTGATGCATGGTAATATCATCTGTCCCTGCCACCTCTGCCTCGATGGCTTTTAGCTGTCTCCACAGGTCCTGTTCCGAACCGTTGTATCTGACTTTAATAATTTTTTTACTTTTCTCCCCCGTTTTGGTTTTAATTCTCTCTTCCAAGATTTCAAATTCGTCAGTTAAGTCTTTCAGCTCTGGGTATCTTTCCACATATAACTTTTGAATACTTTTTTGCATTTCTAAATCCGCTGGCTCTATTATTACGACCTTAACTTTGTCTTTTGACATAATGGGATTGCCCACAACCAATTCAGTATTTGTGTAGACCCCCTCGTTCCACACTTTATTTCCATTGTAGTGCGCCACTGTGTCGTGTGTGAGTGCGCGTGCGCGGAGACTGGCAGTTGGTCGTCGGTGTACCGCTTGCCGACCACCATCACCGAAGACACTCGAGCGGAGGAAGAGCCAGGTAGCAGACGGCCGCTCGCCGCCAGAAATTATGTTACGCGCGCGATTCATTTTGTATCATTTATGTTAATAAACCAACCTACTTTACTATTCCGAGTTTTCTTCGACTGAGCAGCTGAGGGCATAACATTTGGCGCACCAACGGGTGGCTTCAAGATTACGGAAGTCGCGGACCACGAATTAAGGCTGAGAGAGGAGTTTGTAGCAGGTAGCTGTAAGTAGGTTCCATATTTTGGGGAATCGCGTTCGCCTGTCGCTGTGTCGACGGACAGATTATCAGGCGGTGTTGCCAGATTGCATCGTGCTGTTCCGAGTTAGGAGCACGACTACGTTTGATAGAAGGAGATAGATGTTCGTACAGGCAGCGTTGTAAGAACGTCGAGCATTGTTAACTGGTGATCCGGTTATTTGAAAAATACGAAGACGTCCAGATTTGAGATTGACTTTGAGTGAACAGACATTAAGGGGGGTTGTTTCGTTGATATACGGACAATTGTAGACATTATAAAGTTGATTTGAGTTAGCATGAATATTGTATTATGCATGTATATGGTTGTTGTCTAGAATAAGACTTTGAATATTGCTGCATGTATTGATTGGGTTATCATTGATAATTGTTACTGATACTGTGTGATAGTGTAAGAATATCGCCATGTCGCGGAGAAAGAAATCCAAATGTGATGATATTGAATTTGAAAGTAGTCATTTAGAGAAAATTGTCGAGTCGCTAGCCCAGAGCATGGCGCAAATGCAAACAAGCATTTCGGATTTAGCAGTTAGTATTCAGAGTCGAAATCAAAATCGAATTGATCAACATGATGTGGGTAGGTCTAAAGGCGAGGTGTCTAGTAAGCAATATATCTCTATATGGAGGGATTTAGGGGGTGGAGCTGTGTATTTTTGTCCTGGGGGCACTTTGCACCCCATGCAATTTTTGAATAAAATTGAGAGATTGTTTAATGATGCGGGAGTACCCGAAGAGGCCAAGGTGGGTTTGGCACTGAGTTGTTTAAAACAATCTGCTGCCGATTGGGCCATGAATAAAGAGCAAAAGTTGGGTTGTTATGACGAGTTTAGGCGCGCGTTTATGGAAAGATATTGGAATGCGGAGCATGAAAGAACTTTGTACTATAACTTAAAATACGGTGAGTATACGGGGGGTAATAGAGGAGACTATTTGCTAAAGGTCGCGGGTTCGGCGTCTTATTTGTCAAATCCAATTCCCGAAAGTGATTTAGTTCAGATGCTTGTGGATCATTTTCCATCGGAAATAAAACGTGGTGTAGTTTTAAACGGAATAAAAGGCTTGGATGATTTTGAGCGATATTTAAGAATGCTAGATGACACGTATGAGGACGATAGACGCAGAGGGGGTTCGCGGGGTGTTTTTAGGCCACCACAGGTACGAAATTCAAGTAATATAAATAATACGTCAAGGGACGAGGGACAAAACCGTGGTAATAATAGGGAAATAAGGTATTTGACTGCTTTTAACGCGGAACCAGATACGTTATTATCTGAGCCAGAAGAAGAAGTGGTTGAAGAAAATTTTAAATCGCCGGTTTTTCGGGGGATAGTTGGTGAGGAGTTTACCGATATACTAATAGATTCCGGGAGTCAGATATCAGCTGTTTCGCAAGATTTCGTTAACCAGCTTCGAGATAAAGGAGTACTTATTCCCAGCTTACCAATATCGGATGTATCGGTTTCTGTTGCGGTAGGTGGAAAAAAGTATCGGGTAAAAGAACAGGTCCTTTTGTCGGTTGAGGTAGAGTCAGGAGGTACCGAGAATAAGCGATTTACTTTTAATAATATCTGTGTGGTGATTCCTAAGCTTAATATATCTGTTTTATTTGGCAGTGACTGGCTTATTGCGGCACAAGTAAAGTTAGATTTCCACAAAATGGTCTTGTCAATGCCGGGAGTGGGATTCGAAATAAAGATAAATTTTGAAAATAATGCAGACGGCGTGTTAGCATTGAACTTCATATCAGGTAAGGGTAGTAACCGTCATAAATACACTGACAGTGAATTTCGACAGGCTGTGAGTAAGGCGGATAATTTGAATGATCAAGATAAAAATAGGCTGTATTTGCTATTAAAAAACTATGACTTTGTCTTTTCGGAAACACCAGGTTTAATAACTGGAGTTCAACATGAAATTAAAATGAAGGATAAAACCCCATTTTTTAAGAGATCTTACCCTATTCCGGTGGTATATCGCGAGGAAGTAGAGCGGCAGGTTAAGGAAATGATTGCGTGGGATGTTATTGAACCGGCTCAAACTGAGTATGTTTCTCCTTTGGTTGTTGTAAGGAAACGCGATGGAGCGGCACGTATCTGTTTAGATGCTAGGACCCTCAATAAAAAGATGGAGAATGTACATATTTTACCGCCGAGGCCAGAAGAGCTGTTGATGAAGTTTCGTAAAGGCCAGATTCTGTCAACGTTAGATTTAACTGCCTCGTATTGGCAGGTTGAAATAAAAGAGGATGATAGGAAGTATACTGGATTTCTGTACGACAATGAAACGTTTGTGTTTAAGGTGTTACCGTTTGGGTTGTCCACATCGGTGGCTAGTTTAATCAAATCAGTAAAAGAGGTGTTAGGGCCTGAATCCGAAGGTTTTGTCTCGTCATATGTCGATGATTTACTTATAAATTCCAATAGTTTCGAAGAACACTTAAAGCATTTAGAGTTCGTGTTAAGGAAATTTGCCGAACGGAATGTGACCGTCAAGTTAAGAAAGTGTTTGTTTGTTCGAGCTGCGGTTCCATATTTGGGTCATATCATTTCTGGGGAAGGGGTCAGCGTGGATCCTGGTCGTGTTAGGGCCATACAAGAATTTCCGAGGCCACGTAATATACGCGATTTGCGGGGATTTTTAGGTTTAGTGAATTTTGACAGGCGTTTTTCTAGCGGGTTTGCAGATTTGACGATACCTCTGTTGAGGCTATTGAGGAAGGGCGTTCGTTGGGAATGGCGAAGCGAAGAACAGGCTGCATTTGAGTTAATTAAGAAAACGTATTTGGGGGTTACGATGGTGATTCATCCCGATTTTAAAAGGACATTTTACATCCAAGGAGACAGTTCAGGGTATGGTATAGGGTCTTGTTTATTTCAACTGAATGAAGACGAGGAAAGAAACGTAATCGCCTATGCTAGTAGAACTCTTAAGGGGGCGGAAGTTAACTATACGGTGACTGAAAAGGAGGCGCTCAGTATCGTTTTTGCGCTGCAACAGTGGAGGTGCCTTGTGCTGGGGCAAGATCTTGTCATTCTCTCTGATCACAAAAGCCTCTCTTTTCTGATGGATGCGAAATTGAAGACGGCCCGATTAACAAGGTGGACGATGTTCCTGCAGGAGTTTAATTTTCGGATTTTATACTGTCCAGGTAGGGATAATAAGGTGGCGGATAGCCTGTCTAGAAATCCGTTGCCAAGAGTAGATTGCTTCTTACCGGATACGAGAAGTACTGTTAGTGTTGCGCTGATGAAAATAGGTAACGAATATAAATCAGTAGGAAAAAATTTAAGTCGGATTGGACAAGATCAGGTAGAAGATGAGGTACTGGGGGAAATTATCAGGATACTAAAGGGGGAAGAAAGAAAGGGGGTTAGTGACAAAAAGGTGGAGAGGGTGAAGGATTGGTTCAAAATGTATGATGGGGTGCTATTTCGAAGAGGATCGGAGGATAACCCCGGTTATAAGTTGTGTATTCCGAGAAACCAAATAATTGATTTGGTTCAGCAACAACATGCTGAGATAGGTCACTTTGGGGTGAAAAAAACAACTGCTTTTATACAAAGATCTTTTTATTGGGCAAAAATGGTTAAACATATAAGAAAGATTGTGTTGTCGTGCGCTCTTTGCCAGAAATCTAAGGTTTCTAAAAGATTGGTGGGTTCCACTAATACGGTCGTGACGGATCGTCCTGGGCGGTTGGTGTTTCTGGACCTGATGGGTCCACTTCCAAGGTCAAGAGGGGGTGTAGAGTTTATTTTAGCTGTAATAGATGGTTTTAGTCGATTAATTAAGCTATACGCAATTAAGAAGGCAAATGCGCGAGCGATTGTAAATCGTTTGAAGGGCGATTATTTCATTCGAGTTGGGATTCCAGAGCGCATTGTAAGCGATAATGCAACTCAGTTCCATTCAAAGTTGTGGAAAAGAGAACTGGCCTCATTCAATATCCAAGTGTGCCATACTTCGGCTTATTTCCCTGAAGGAAACATGACAGAAAGGGCTAACCGTGAAATAGGTCGGGTATTGCGGGCTCTATGCGCCGAAAGGCATACTAAATGGGCGGTGTATTTAGATCAGATAGAGGATTGTTTGAACAACGTAGTCCACGAGAGTACCGGGTTTTCCCCAAGTTGGCTTCACTTTGGCAGGGAAACGCCAAGTCTGGTCAATACGTTTTTTAAGCTGCCTAGTAGTGAACTTCCTAAGCCGGATTTGCAGTACACGTGGTCCTTGGTTCATGAGAAATTAAAATCCAGCGCTGAAAAGTGTAAGAAGAAACTTAATGATAAAACTACAGAATTTGAGGTAGGGGACGCCGTTCTAGTGCGACAGCATCCAGTATCTTCCGCTATGGACGCGCGCATAAAGAAGTTCTTTCTATTACATGAAGGGCCCTATTGGGTGTCCAAGGTAGTGGCTCCAAATTGTTACCAAGTGGTAGATAAAGATGGAGTGGTGATAGGGCGCCACAACATAAAGAATTTAAAGAAGTTCGTTAGATTTAATGGTATATCTTAGCCTACTTTAGCTCCTGGTTTGTTTAAGGGTTATATCTTTTGTTGGTCTTTTGTAGTAATGTGCCATTTATGAAGTTTAGGTTCAGTTACTTGTTTTAGTTTGTGTATGATATTATTATCCTCACGTCATAGGGTTGATCGTGACGCAGATGCTTAGTGCTCTGGGTTAACGAACTAATTTGAGAATTTGTTTGCTCATTATGTGATACTAGTTTACTTACCTCATAACGCTATCTTTGTAATAATTCCGAAGCTAGTTCAGAATTATTAAGGGGGTATTGTAGTGCGCCACTGTGTCGTGTGTGAGTGCGCGTGCGCGGAGACTGGCAGTTGGTCGTCGGTGTACCGCTTGCCGACCACCATCACCGAAGACACTCGAGCGGAGGAAGAGCCAGGTAGCAGACGGCCGCTCGCCGCCAGAAATTATGTTACGCGCGCGATTCATTTTGTATCATTTATGTTAATAAACCAACCTACTTTACTATTCCGAGTTTTCTTCGACTGAGCAGCTGAGGGCATAACACCATCCACCTTCCAATTCTCATAGCTTCTGTTCAGATCCAGAGTTGTGAGGACTTCCTTTCCGTTTCGCCAAATGTTGGTCTGTGTACTCGCATCCATCATTTCTTTTCTTGCGCCTGACTCCACTATAACCGTTTGCGAGGTTTCACTTTGGACTTCCGCATTTACCATTTTTTCTGTCGCCTGCACATCCACGTCATATTTTATGACTTCGACTTTTTCGTATTTATGCTCTTCTATCCACTCTTTTGTTGTCATACGGTTTAAAAGACTATTATACCTTCTAAGTCTCTCTATTGCCTCTTTTATTTCTCTTTTAGTATTTGGATTTTCCCCAACTAGCTTATCTAGCCTATTTGTTATGTTATTTATGGCCTCTACGGCTTCTATCACTACAAAAGCTCGTGAATCTTTCACTTTGTTGTAAGCTTCTTGCTCCGTATACGAAGAATCCAACGTCTTCCTTTTCTTACATAGAGAGGATGACAAAGAATTGCTCCTCCCCAATTTACTAATGTTTCTCACTCCTTTATTTTTATCCAACTGACCCTCTACCAAATTGATCGTCACAATATTCGGACCTACTGCTACTTTATTATCCCTTTCTGGGCCTAAATCCTGGTTTTTTAAATTTATTGGATCCATATTTATTCCCACGAGTAGCGGAGGTAATGGCGGTCGACCGACGCAGAGCCCCGCTTGCGTCAGTAAGGCTATCTTTCTGCTGGGGGGCGCCTGGTACCCAGCAGGGATCCGTGATTGGCAGACTATTGGTTACTCCCGCCTGTCACTGTAAACACAGAACCCCCCTCGGCACGGATGCGCTATACACCTTGGGGGTTGGGATGGTTTTTATAGAGGTTTTCCTTCCTCTTGGGCCAACCGGTTAAGGTAAGCCCCTCGTCTCCTTCCGTAATTAACATAACCATGCCACGTCCCACATGGGTCTTTGAAAAATACGTCCGGCCTTCCGAGGTTTTGTGGGTAGGTTGACGTTTTACCTCCCAATCGGGTGGTTGCTTCCGCCTAGGCTAGTGCACCCCCTGCATCGTTTTTCGGGTCCGCACCCCTAGACCGGTTGCCTTCTCCACGGCTTTAGGAGTCCGGTCCACCCCTTGACAGCCGCCCGCTCCGGGTCAGACGCTGTCATCGTCTCTCTGTGGTGACTCCCGCCACCGGGGTTGGCTACCCGATCTTGTTCATTCACCACAGAGAGCTGGCTGATTGCAGACAAATTATTGCAAAACTGTCTGGGCGATGGGGTCGCCACAGCCCTACGCCAATTAATACCCATACTATAGGAAAGCATAAAAAATATGATCAAACTAGCTCATAGCAAAAAAAAAAATGTTTACAGTTATTTTGTACAATAGATGTTCCATGACGACTGAATTCATCAAAACAAGAATAGTGGACTATGTTGCATTACTTAAAAATAGAATATAATAATAATAATAATGAAGCATTTATAATAATGAAACATTTATTGCCCAGCAGAATAAAATCCATTTACAGGGCAAAATAACAAAATACATTACAAATTATGCTACTGTTAACAACAATACCTTTGTTACATGTAAGGCCGATTTTATCAACAGGTGCATTTTAACAAAGGCTTTGACCAATCAGAGCAGCCCGTTCAAGAACATGCATCTGTCAAAGTACTCTGAAAACTATTGATTTCTCTTGAGGTTTACCTCAAAAAGGTTAAAAATGACATGCTTTATATACAATTGACCATTATGAACCATCCAGTATCTTTTCCAGTCTGATTTTCCATTCTAACTGAGTGGAAAATTGCATTTTCTTGTTTAACAAAGAGTTTAGCAATTGCTAATTTCAACCAATCAGATTCCGCAAAAACTATACGTTTGATCGCTGGTTTTTTCTTCTGCTAAATGATAATGATGACAAAAAATTAGGGTTTTGAATAATTTTTTTGTGATAAATGGAGAGATCAAATATAAGTTTTACAACAAAACTGTTTTTGTTTTGTTTTTTTCGCAATCATTCAAGTTATATCAAAATAAAAATGAGTTTTTGAATCCAGAACCGAAAACACGCCGACTGCTCCCGAACCCGTGTGACGTCCTTCCTGAAAATACCAGTAACAGGTAACTAAAATGTATATTTGTTGCAACATAGTCGATGCATGAAGTTTGCAGCTCGAGACTCGAGACGAAGTCAACGATCGAAATAAATACCTTTTTGAATGGTTGAAATTAGATCACAAATCCCAGTAAAAAACTATCTAATCCCAAATCAAATATGTACCGTTGAGACTATCCCCCGGCAAGATGGCGGGTGGCCGAGTGGTATGGTGTTCGACAACGCTTCACTGTTTTCGTGGGTGGTGTTGGTGGGTGTTGGTTCGGCGCCCAGCCCGTGCAACAACTTTTTTTAATTTTTTTTATCCAAAATATTCATTGATATGCTTTTTACTCATGTTACATACATTTTTTTTGTACCATCGCCGTAAATGTGTTTTTGAATCAAATTTTATTAGATGTTTTACTAGTACAACAAAAATTCCGAATAATTTTACTTTTTTTGGAACAATTTCATTTTAGTACCGCTATCAGAGCAATTGGCGATCGATATTGACAGATAAACTTCACCTCCACTGACTGAATTCTCCACCACCTCCGGTACTTAGCTTTTGCAATATGTCAAGTAAAATGTCTTAGGGCCGGTTTCTCGATGTCCAGATAAATATTTATCTGGAAGTTAACGGTCAGATAAATTGTTTAAACAATTGAAGGTTAAACTTATAAATTCACGTAAATCTTATCTGACAGTTGTATTCAGAGAAACGCTATCTGGTATCTGGCAGCTACCTATCTGACACTTTAGCTGTACATTGAGAAACCGGCCCTAATAAAATTTGATTCAAAAACACATTTATGTCGATGGTACAAAAAAATGTGTGTAATATGAGTAAAATCTATACCAATGAATGTTTATGTTAAAAAAAATTAAAAAAAAGTAAAAGCCAACATCCACCAACACCACCCACGAAACAGGGAAGCGTTGTCGAACACCATACCACTCGGCCACCCGCCATCTTGCCGAAGGAATCGCCTCAACGGTACATATTTGATTTGGGATTAGGTAATTTTTTACTGGGATTTGTGATCTAATTTCAACCATTGAAAAAGATATTTATTTCTATCGTTGACTTCATATTGAGCTGCAAACTTCATTCATCGCCCATGTTGCAACAAATATACACTTGTTGCAATAATAGTTTTGTTACAAAAATTACATACGATATGATGAAAAGTGTCATCCAGCTTTGACGTTTTGTCTTCAATATTGATAAAATACTATTGGATGGTATTCATTAACCTAGCCCGCAATACTCAATAGAAAGCTTTTGCTAAATAACATCCAATAGAAAAGCTTTGTCAAATTCTTTGTTAAAATATGCATGTTGATAAAATCGGGTACATTGTCTTACATTGAAACATTAGAGTATACTTCAGACGCATTATCAAAAATTGCAGACAGCGAATCGTGGTTGGTGTCACAAAATCTTGATACTAGATTGAAATTTTCCATCATATACGTCACCGTAGTGCTCAAACCTACATTAGTGTTCGATCGTTTTACCTTGAAAAATGCGATAGAACGCAGTGAAACAGCTGGGGCGTGAAAATTAATTTGTGACAACTCCATAGAATCTACCTTATTAAGCAACAGCTTATATAAAAAGCTTAATGAAACTAATATTCTCCTTAAATTTAAATCAGACACATTAAACCTAGAACATAATTTTTCACAGAAACCTCTTTCGGGATACACTCCATCACTATTCAGACTTAAATATTTTAAACCGTCTCTACACGTTTTCCAGGCTGTAACAATAAAAACGTTGCCTGGTCATGAACGACCAGCCAACACTTTTATTACACATAGCAACCAGCAGCCCGATCGGTTTGCATGAGACTAGGGTATGTAGGTGCGTGCGTGTGTGCGTGAATGTGTGAGTCTCGTTAGCCGCCAAGAAATGAAAAATAGGACAACAATGGTTTAATAAAGATTTATTTTAGTATATACATGAATGCAGTACATTTTATTATTTTTTTTTAAAAGAACACTTAGCTTCAGAAGGAAGTCCTCATGGTAGTGCCCTCCCGAAAGGAAGGTGGTGCTCCAGAGAAGGCTGGCTTTTTCAGGAGTTCAGGTGGTGCCCCAAAGGTGTGGTGTCCCCAAAGAAAAGTTGTCTTCATTTTGGCACCCCGAGAAAAAGAAGGTGGCTTTGGAGGTGGCACCCCGACAAAAAAAGGTGTTCATGGTGGCACCCCAACAAAAAGTGATTTCGATGTTGGCACCCCGAAAAAAAAAGTGGTTCTCCTTGATTAAGACATAATTTGCACAGACACAAAAGATTGTCTTAGAGAGACATAATTATATTTAGTGTTAACTATTTGAGTTCAAAAAGCAAAAGGAAGGAGGTATGTGTTTCGACATAAAAGGTAACCTTGGTGGAGAGCAAGAGCATACCCCCACTCATTAGATATGCGCGGACGGTGTAATATAAGAATCGTTCCATCTGAAAGAAAGTAGAGATGGGAAAAAGGTAGGGGTGAGAAGCAAAATAGTTATAAAAATGTACTAGTATAATGAGGAAGCAGTAGCAAAAAATGGAAGTTGTAAACTATTTGTATATGGTAGCCAAGTAGATAATATAAAAATAATTTTGAAAACGGGTGAACCGTTACACTCGGCCCCACTTAACGAAAAAAAAAATTTGAGAAGCATTCGAGAATTTTTTTTTAAAGAAAGTAAAGTTAAAGTTATCACTGAGGGATCAAAATTAACCATTTGTCCTGATAACAAAGTCAGATTATGTTTTCGTGCTTTCCCATGCAAATCTCAAGAATTTGTAGTAATCTACAACCTACAAAGTCTATCAAGGTGCATGATAGAGCAAGAAGACGCAGGTAGAAAACAAAAATGTTGGAAGAGAAATGGGAAGGAAAAGAGATAGCCTCAAGTCTACCAAACAAGAGGGATGGTTATAGCACCAACTCGCTTAAAAGTACAGTGAAGCTGCACTGAATATGTACTACACAATGAAGGTAATAAATTGTGAAGTAAAAAAAAACAAATGTACGCAACCTATCAAACCCTAATATACTTAAGACCTAAAAAAAACTCGTCAAAACTTTGACAAAAGACAAAGAGTTTCAAGACTCGGCTAAAATAACTATAAGTTCGATAGCTACACAAAATCTAAATATCCTAAATAACCATGAGGAATACTCAAACAAAATAGAGATAACCTTAATATTCTCAACAAAAGGTTGTAAAATATTCCACTTAACAGACTTAAGAGAAAATTCAGATCTCTAAAGTATAAGTATAAGGCCAAACTATTTCTGTTTATGAAATATTAAATGAAAGAAATTGTAACACCATAAGTGCTTCTATGAAAACCCAAAATAAAATTTAAAATTTTGATCAAAATATTTTCTAAATACTAACTATAATTCAGTAATGTTCTGATTCAATAGAAAAAATTGCAATCCAGTGATGGTCTGATTCGATAAAAGATCTTGCTAAAATCCAGTTATGTTCTGATTCGATAAGGAGCACTATGATTCAGTGATCAACCAAAAAAAAAGTTGGGCGCCAGCAGTCTAAAATAAGACTACAAAGAAAAAAAAAACAATTAAACATAAGTGCTTAAGTGACGTTATTTTAAAGTCAAATACATGAAGTTTTTCAAGTGAGAAACAACGAAGTAAATTCAGAGAAGTGTTGTGTCATAATAGATTCAAAAGAATAAATTCACAAAGTATTAACAAGATTACATTCCAAAATCAATTCAGGGAAAATTTACACATCATATTAAACTTGAAAAGAAAATTCAGGGAAAATTATACACCATGTGACAATTTAAAGTAGGCAAAATTGCTTAAGTGAAGTAAGTATCACAGATCTAATGTTCATTAATAAATTGATTCCAAAAAAAAATTCAAACATCAGTGTAAGTTTAAGATCTAATCAGGAAAATCTATTAAAGATTGCATAAGCAAATACAACAGAAATCAAAAGCTTGAACTATTTGTGAGCATGTAAAAGTTCAAATAAGCAAAAAGGGAAGATTGAATGCAAAATGGCAAGAAATGTTAAGCATAATTTGAGTCTATCAAATATGAGATTACTAAAATTGTAACAAACTCATATCAAGTTATGAGTGCAAAGTGAAAATCGTAAAGTTATAAATTCAAAGTGATTTAAAAAAACTAAACTGTGATAAACAGATCATATGAAAGAAACTAAACATGAAAATCTCAGGCCTACAAAAGTCATTCCAAGTACGCTGCAGATTTATAGAAACGCATACCAGGATAACTAAAGAGGATAGAGACGCTCAGGGGTAATTTCGTTCATGAGAGCTAAGTGAAATTTTTTTTAAAGCCGTAAATTTTAAAGTGATTTTAAAGTCATAAGGAATCTACTATAATGAAAAAGTACTATGAAAATAAATCAAACATGAAAATAGCAAACCTACAAAAGCTGCACCAGATACGCTGCAGATTTATTGGAACGCATACCACGATACAGTCAAGAGGATAGCAACAATCAGGGATGATTTTATTCATGAGTGGAAATTCAAAAGTTGAATAAGTGTTTTATGAGCTCACACAAAGTTGAAATGACATGACATGGCGTAAATGAACATAGGATTTCAGAAATCTACCAACAACAATGTAGAATACAATGTACCATAACAAATAATATTTCTGAAAACATATTACAATATACTACGAAATGTAATCAATTTATACTACAAATTAAATCGATTAATCAAAGTTTTTTTAAAAACTATCAAAAATATCAGTAAAAATTTAAGAATGTGCTCACAAATGTTCAGTACGGTTAAATTTAAATTTGATCAGAATTTGGAAATCGATGTTAAATTACAATTGTCACAATAGTATGCATACAAAATTTTGGACTATATTGGTTCAAAAGGTTGAAGACGATGTTAAATGTCCTAGGTGGTCTATTGGCAGACTCTTACTGCCGCCTAGAATTTTTAAGGGGCGCTGGCTAATTCTTTCTTTGACACTGACGCTTGAAGGGAGAATAACAGCGCATTTTCCTTTCAGACGTCTCGCATCTTCGCCCAGTACAGCAGGGCGCATGAATTTTGTAACAGGGACTTATAAGCAGAATTGTCAATCATTATATAACAACAACAAAGAATATTGTTGATCACTTTCTGAACCAGTCTTAATCACTATCTGAATCAGAACTATCACTTGGATTATTACCCATATAAGTATCACTATTATCTAAACTATTGTCAGGTTTAAGATCTTTGACATGAAAATCTCCTATAATATTACCATCCAAATCTTTCAATGTATAAACTAAAGGTGACTTTACTCTATAAACAATGCAGGGGATAAACTTTGGACTTAACTTCGCACAGAAATTATCAGCAGCTTTTGAAAGAATGAAATTACGTTTCAAAACTCTATCACCAACTTTGAATCTAAGATCTCTCCTTCGCAAGTTATAACGATTTTTATTGGCTTCATAAGAACGTCGCATTCGGTCTTGAACTTTAGAATAAATCTCAGGTATCTTTTGTACTAAATTTGGATCTAAAACACTTTGGCTGATATTAACGTCATTCTTAGCATCATCGGCAATGATTCCACGAAATGATCCATCAACTGGCACATTTCGATAAAAGTTTAAACAGCTAGGTGAATATCCTGTAACTTCATGCTTTGCTAATCTAATTGCCTGGGCTATTTGATGAATAGACTGATCCCAGGTATTGTGAGAACTTTTTATGTACGATCTAATTGCAGTGACAATAGTCCTATTCACTCTTTCACAAGGGTTAACTTGAGGAGTGTACCTTGCACTATACCAGATTTTCTGTACATTATAAGAGCTAGCAAGAGCTTTAAATCCTTTGGAGATAAATTGAGGTCCATTATCAACTACAATGATCTGTGGAACTCCAAAAATGAGAAATACTTGATTTTCTAGAAATTTAACTATGGAAGTTGATGTGGCTTTAGGCATAGGATGTACTAAAACAAGTTTTGTAAACCAGTCACAAACTACAAGAAGAAATCTATTACCCTTTTTAGAACGAGGGTATGGTCCTAAAAGATCAGCAGATATCATTTGAAATGGAAATTTGATATCTCTGTACTTTCCCATTAAACCAGCTTGGGGTAAATTACCTGGTTTGGACTGAGCACAAATTTTGCATGAATTCACATATATTCTAACTGACTGTTTCATTTTTGGCCAATAACATAGAGCTGATAACCTAGATAGCGTTTTGAATACTCCTAAATGACCTGAAGTGGAATCATCATGATACAATTTTAAAAGTTTTGACCTATTAGGTGTTGGTACAACTATTTTCCAATCTGTATATGTCTCTGAAAGAGGATCGTCAGATAAAATATGTTTGTAAAGAACGTTATTTTCTACTTTAAAGGATGGATATGAATCTGGATTATTACTGACTTTGTTAATCATTTTTCGATACCACTTATCTGGAGTTAACTCATTTAAATTTAATATTGAAACATCTATATCTTCATGTACTCTAGATAAAGCATCGGCAACAGGAATCTCTTTGCCTTTGCGATGGATGATTTTAAAGTTATATGGTGAAAGGCGATATAACCATCTAGATAATCTAGGTGAAGGATTTTTAAGACCTTGAATCCATTGCAAAGATGGATGGTCAGAGATAACGTTAAATTTTGTATGTTCAACATAACAGCGAAAATGTTCTATACTTAGCAAAACTGCGAGCAGTTCTTTTTCTGTGGTGGAATATTTTCTTTGGGCCGTGTTGAGAGTCCTACTAAAGTACGCTATGGGATGTTCTAAACCATGTTCCTCCTGGAAAAGTACACCACCAACTCCAGGATCCGAAGCGTCACAGACAATGGAAAAGGGCTTAGTGAAGTCTGGACTAGCAAGAATGGGAGCAGTAGTCAGCAAGCCTTTGATCTTCTCAAAAGCCTCAGCAGCTTCGGGTGTCCAAGTAATGGACTGACCTTTCTTTCGGTTCTTTAACAAATCTGTAATTGGAGAAGCTATTGTACTGAAGTCTTTGAGAAAACGACGATAAAAACTCAACATGTCTACTAATCTTCGAATCTGAGTTATACTAGTTGGCGTAGGAAACGACAGGAGAGAATTTACTGTACAAGAGTCATAACTGAAATTTCCAAAATTTATATTTAACTTAAACTGCAAAATAAATTCCATTCCCAGAATCAGCTTATGTGAAATGCTTGGGACAATTAAAACTTTAATCTTATGATCTTCACCATTAAAAGTGATCGGAAAGTAAACAAAACCTAAAATATTCTGAATCTGACCATCGGCCGTAGTCAGTTGTAAAGGTGTGTTATAATCGATCTTGAGATTCAATTTGCTCAATAAATACAGTCCAGATGACCCAAGAATGTTAGCGTTGCTACCACTATCAAGCAAAGCTGTAACATTTTCATTATCTATACTAATTGAAAGATATGGACGATTATCATTGTTCTTACTCACAAATAAAGGTTCAACAGAATTTTTAACTTTGATATTGGAAGTCACTTGTGGTTCCCTAGTATCTATGTCTGAAAAATCTTTACCAAATTTTAGTCAGGTGTATCAACATGAAAATCCCTAGCATTATCTAGTTCTGTGACTTGATCATCAACCCTGGAGTGGCTTTGCCCTTCGTAATGGGATCTGAAAAGGTGACTCCCTTGTTCTGGACATGGGAAGGCCCAGGAGTCAAAGCGGGAACTTCCTGTCTCTGTACGTTTTTTGAACAAGAGGGACAAGTTGATTTTGTGACATTTCTCATGCCACATTCATAACAAAACCTAATACGGGGAGATCTACATTGCTGTGATGAATGCCCAGCAATTCCAGCAAACTACTGGTTTTCTAGGAACAGGGGAAGATGTATCATTGTTAGGATTATAACCGGATCTACTGACAGGTTGACATGTCAGAAAGGAATCCTACTTACTTCCAAAATGAAGTCAATTGGGCAAACGTCAAGATATCATGAAGTGATAGTGACTTAACATAATCGGGCAACAAGTTTCTGCGAATGATGTTAACCATGTCCTTTTCAGTGAATGGGTTGCTGGTGAGTCTATTGAACTGAGACTCCATAAAAGCAATTAAAGTTATGACAGGTTCACGTTGACCTTGTTTGCGTCTACGAATTTCATCAATCAAGTTGATGTCGTAATTGTCTCTAAGGAAAGCATCCTTTAATTGACGCACCAAATCACCCCAGTCATGAAAAGCACCCCTAACAAAACCGTTATGCCACCAAGTCCATGCTATGCCTTCAAAAAGGTCACCTGCAGCAGCATATAGATCCATCTCATTGCAACCTCGAGAAGCCATAAGAGACTGAATCAATTCAAGAAACTCAATGACAGATGTTTTGCCATTGAACTTCCTAATCCCCCATTTAAAAATAGGAATTTTCTTCTGTTGAGAAAAACTAGTAGGAGAATAAGGCTGAGGATTCATTGCTAAGGGAGGCAAAGCAGCTGCTACAGTAGTAACAGGTTGTGTCGGATTAACAGTGGCAGGCGCGGGAACTGGTGATGAATGTCCTGTGGGAGGTTCGAGCTTGGCCAAAAGATTTGATTCAGCAATCACAAGTTGTGTTTTGAATCTAGACTTTTGTGTCACTTCCTCATCAGAAGAAGGAGCAAGACGATCAATTCTATTTGCCAAGTGCAACAATCGAGTACAAATCCTGCGATGTTCACTTGAATCATAGCCACTAGAAAATTGAGATATCATATCTTCAAGTTTATTGAAAAAGAGTATGATATCATCTTTCTCCTCATCAAAGGGAATTAAAACTGAAGCTTCAGAAAAACTTCTACCATGCTGCTCTTGTGATAGCAGACCACGCAAAACTTTTCGCTTATCATCCATAGTGCTAGGAACTTCCAAGCCTCTAATTTTTATCTCATATGCCAACTCACTTGACATCAAGTCATTAACATTTAGTTTAGTGAGAGGCATTGTTGCGTTTAAGTGAGGTTAAGTAGAAAAAAGACAAGTCAAAACCCAACAAGTTAAAAAAAATACTAAAAATATTAAACAGTTCACCAAAAAAAAAACTACTTGAGCACGTATGTTTTCGAAAAGGAAACTAGTATTCTGGAGTGATACTAAAAAATTAAAATTATTTATTTGGCCTCAACAAATATACTGCCCTTATCAGACCTTCAAATAAAACAAAATGGAGACTAAAATGCTCTAATTATCAAAAATATTCGCCAGATAAATCGACTACACATGTCGATAAAACTCCAGAATAAAACAATCAAAAAAAGAACAAAGACTAGAATTTGCTTAATGAAAGATCAAAAAAAAATTTTTTTTGAAGTATCAATATATTTTATGAGTGTGTGCCTCAATTCATGTGTTAACCAAGAAAATTCAATATATATGCAAGTATATAATTGCACATATATAACCACCCTTCTATAAACAACAAAAAAAACTAATGTCAGGTTATGAAAATTTTCAACTATAAATGAGCTACTAAATGAATGTACCTAAATAACAAATTACCAAAGAAACATGTAGTGAATTGTTGTCCAAATACCACACAAAATGTATAGCTACAAAAAAAAGCAAACCATACAAAAAACTATAGGTATATGTTTATGAGCTGTGAATAATATCCAAACGCCAGATATCTTAGAGAAGCATTTACAACATACGCTCAGATTTATAAATTAACGCATACGCGAAATGTCTCAAGACAGTACAAAAAAAATAATGCATTAGGAAATAGAATCTCAGTCATAAATAAAATATACTACTAGACAAAAATCAATAGAAAAATTTAAATAATTTCAAATATACCTCAATAGAAAAAAAATTTTGAAAATAGAAAATTTGGAACAACAATCACCGTGAAAACTACATAAAAAAAATAAGCTGATAATAGTTAAAGAAAATTAAATAATAAAATATATACGCCAAATGAAAGTACTGCATCAAAAAAAAATTATTAAATGGAATTATGAGTCAATAAGCCGAAATGGAATTTTGAAAAAGTTGTCCAATTTTCACCTCAAGACAGCTCAAGACTCACAACGCACACCATACCCATGTCTGGCCCCACGTTGGGCGCCAATTTGTAACAATAAAAACGTTGCCTGGTCATGAACGACCAGCCAACACTTTTATTACACATAGCAACCAGCAGCTCGATCGGTTTGCATGAGACTAGGGTATGTAGGTGCGTGCGTGTGTGCGTGAATGTGTGAGTCTCGTTAGCCGCCAAGAAATGAAAAATAGGACAACAACGGTTTAATAAAGATTTATTTTAGTATATACATGAATGCAGTACATTTTATTATTTTTTTTTTAAAAGAACACTTAGCTTCAGAAGGAAGTCCTCATGGTAGTGCCCTTCCGAAAGGAAGGTGGTGCTCCAGAGAAGGCTGGCTTTTCCAGGAGTTCAGGTGGTGCCCCAAAGGTGTGGTGTCCCCAAAGAAAAGTTGTCTTCATTTTGGCACCCCGAGAAAAAGAAGGTGGCTTTGGAGGTGGCACCCCGACAAAAAAAGGTGTTCATGGTGGCACCCCAACAAAAAGTGGTTCCGATGTTGGCACCCCGAAAAAAAAAAGGTGGTTCTCCTTGATTAAGACATAATTGGCACAGACACAAAAGATTGTCTTAGAGAGACATAATTATATTTAGTGTTAACTATTTGAGTTCAAAAAGCAAAAGGAAGGAGGTATGTGTTTCGACATAAAAGGTAACCTTGGTGGAGAGCAAGAGCATACCCCCCACTCATTAGATATGCGCAGACGGTGTAATATAAAAATCGTTCCATCTAAAAGAAAGTAGAGATGGGAAAAAGGTAGGGGTGAGAAGCAAAATAGTTATAAAAATGTACTAGTATAATGAGGAAGCAGTAGCTAAAAATGGAAGTTGTAAACTATTTGTATATGGTAGCCAAGTAGATAATATAAAAATAATTTTGAAAACGGGTGAACCGTTACAAGGCCTTGTTTTAATGCAACACTGTTGTTAAATGACAATGAAGCTATACAATCTGCTAGCTTCAGCTATTTTCACACTAACACTGAACACTGAAATTCAACCTCTCATCAAACCAAACACCCAAGTCTCTGATTAGACTATCCCTGACAACTATAACACTAAAAATCCTGTAGTGAAAAAGAAGGTTTTGATTCTTCCTAGAATAAGTTACAATTTTACATTTGGATGGTATCAAGGATAAACCATTTTTTAAACACCATTTGCTGATTATATCTATATTTTGTTGCAACGAAAACCAGAAGAAGGGACAGGTCATTGATAAACAGCAGAAACAAAAGCGGTTCCAGACTGGATCCCTGCGGGAGGCCGGATATAGCAGTGTATCTTTCAGATTTATATCCAAAACAATGAACATATTGCAATCTGCACTGTAAGTAAGGTTTAAAGAATGCGATGGATACTGTATTGAAACCGAAATTCTGAAGTTTTGTTATTAAAACTTGATGGTCCACCCTATCAAATGCCTTGGAAAAATCCATATATATATCTCATCTACTTGATCTTTATTATCTATATCATTAGTTATGTATTCTGTAACTACTGTAAGGAGTGAAATGCCTGTTGTGTTCAAAAAGTCCATGCTGAGCAGGAGATATTTGATAACAAGCAAGTGGATATATATGTTGGCAAACGGTGACTTCAAACACTTTTGCAAAAATTGACAGGATGGAAATTGGTCTATAGCTGTTTATCATGGTCTTATTGCCATCTTTAAGTATAGATAAAATATTTGCTAAATTCCAAGCAGTAGAACACTGGCACAATATTTGATGAGAAAGAATGGAATTCTATCAGATTCAGCAGTAAATTTGTCTTTTAGATTTTTTAACACTTTAAAATACATCATTTTCAGAAATGTTTGGAAATGATAATACAGACTGGTTTGAGTCTACATCTCGGTCCACACTAACATTAGCTAGAGTATGACTAGGTTGACTAAAAACAAATTCAAAAAAAGGAGCAAACCTGTTTAAAAATTTCCTGTGCGCAATTTATAACCACTATTATCGTGACACATAGTGCCTGGTAATCTTGGAACATTTTTCTCTATTTTGTATAAAACACCAGAAGTTCTTAGGATCGATAGAAATTTTGAACATTTTGTATATACGCCTTGTAAGCAGAGGAAATTATTGTTTTTATAAGTGACCTCAGTTTTTTTTGAAGAAAAAAGTGCAAACGCTTAGCTTTCTTGTAGTTCCTCAACATTCTCGCCTTAACCTTTATATTTTTTATGATATCTGAGGTGTACCCACTTGAGGTAAATATGTGAATAATGTTTAACTTTGGGAACATGATCTTCAAAAGTGTTATATAATTTGGCATAGAATGCATCAACGCAATCATCAATTTCATCAAATTGAGGTAGGAAAGACCAGTGAACAAGAAGAAGTGAGTTATATAGCGAAATATAATCGCTTGTCTAAAGTTGAATGAGTAATTGCCAGGTTTAGTCCACGAAGCTAGATGTTTTTTTTATGGAACATTCCACTCACAAATAATGCTGGGTGGTGACCATCCTCTTGCACTAGGGGTTCCAAACCATGTGATTCAACTAAGCCATGTAAATTTGATACTACTAAATCTAATACCCTTGACATGTATGTTTTAACATTGATAAACTGAGAAAAATTGTAAATTGTGAGAAAATTACTCATTACAGTTGATTTTCTGTCAGTCGGAAAGTGCATCAAAAAAATTTGGAATATTAAAATCGCTTAAGAATATAACATCCCCGGAACAAATACAGTCGATTCGATCCAGTGTTTCAAGAGAGTGTTCAAACGTGTCTGAATCAATATTTGGTGGAATATATAATACAATGATGAATATGCTTTACGATGGAAATCACACTTGACAATCACAAAATCAATAACGGAGAAAATTGACATTAATACCGCTAGTGTTGATAACTCTAATCCTCCCCCCGGAACGAATGGCTAAGGCAACACCTCCCCCACTTGCCCCGATCGTTAATACTAAATTCACGATCATTCCTCTACGCATCTTAGACTGACGGTAATAGTTCACTACTTAAAATGTCCGTACTTAAGTTTGCTACACTCAACGCTATACAGTTATATTCCCACTCTAACAGATGAGTAGAAGTGTAAATCTTCGAACAAAGACTAAGCACATTATGGTAATGTCCATTGACATCATGGAATTCCTTGGGCACATCTAGTTTAAAAATATACGTGGAACACCTTTGACATATTTAATTTTCAGATTGTATTCTATCCTCTGACTCCTGCTTCAGATTTTGTAGTACTCAAGCTGACGTGGCGTTCGGTCGTATGACAAAAATATTCTTTTGTTTTTGAAATCCCTATGATTTCTAAGATTTTTCGCTTTATTTATGATTCAACGTACGTCATCTTCATTTTTAGAACAACTTTAACAGGACGGGTTCTACCACTCTGGAATTTTTCCAGTCCAATTGGCGCTCTTTACGCTGGGAATATCAGAATCCGGATCGGATCGATAGGACTAATTGCCTTACTCACAGCCAATTCATCGCGAACGTTTCGGTTTTCAGGTGACTCCTCTTGACTTACTTCATCTAAATCGAAGGACAATAATATTGCATTTTCTGATATTCCTTTGGTTGACTTCTTCAACTATCCCTTCCTCTTAGCTCTTTAAGCTCAGATTGTAATTCCAAAATCAGCGACTTCAGCCCCTTAAGCTCATTCCCAAAACTTCTATATGAAGACCAGTTTAGGCCCTTATTACTTGCTTCAGAGAGAAGTTTTCAGTTCCTCGAAGGACAAATCAACAGACGAATTCTTGAGCGGCTTCTTGCATATGGAGCAGTTGATTAGAAAATTGCTTTTAAAATGCTCTGTTGTAGCACGCACAGTACCCTGTTCAAGGCATTTCACTGGAACGAGACCCCTCTTCCTCAATCAAATTATAAATGCTACGCCACTGGGTAGTTATGTAGTCGTTCACAAAGACACAAATTCAGGTTATGAAGTAAATAACTTGCAGGCAGTGTTATCAGTTGGCCAAACAAAAACACTGCAGAGAAAACAGCTGATGTGAAACTTGCATCTCTTCACCAACCACATACCACACGTATACAAATTTTTTGCGTTTAGATTACTCGACTTATAAACAAATCAAGCAACAACACTGCATCACCATTGACCATAGCCGTACGTAACACTTTAGAAGAAATACAGAAGAATCACACTATCAGCATTTTAAAATTCAGAAAATTTTCATTTGCATACAAGTTTCTTAAACGGATATACATATGTAGAATTTTTTCTAACAGTTTGTTTAAGCGTTCGCAATATAAAAGCAGACAAAACTAGCAGTGACGCAATAACACTTGCATACCAGAATTATGTACAAACCTAGCCAAAAGTTTACGAAAAATGTCCCCAATACGAGATAAAGTTGGCATCCTCTATTTCCCATAAGAGAAAAGTCATTCGAAACAGGTGGGAGATATCTAACGTCCTTCCGATTTGTGCTATTTATTTCCAGAGCATGTTTTATTTACCATTTAATCGGGGAAAATAGATCGGATCCCTAGCGGACGAAAACTTTGTTAATGGTAATGCCTCCTGGGAATAGAACCGAAGCGGTCAACGGATGCGAGCACGTTTTTTTACGTGGATTGATTTCAGGATACTTCATGGAAAAAGTTAGGGGTCGAACCGAGAAAACTAAATTGCAGTTCTTCATGAAAGTGTGGTCCCTCTGGTACACTCTCTTATTCCGCCATAAAGTTCCGCAAGAACGTTTAAGTAGTCATTTGCTGACTGGAAAGTTACGAGGGTTACACGAATTTTCGATCTTCAAATTTATTATTATCCCCAAGCCTTGCCAAACTTCATTCATATTTCATATTACGGAATATTAAGGAATTTTTACATTAACCGTGGTGAAAAAATCTTATCTACTAATCTCCATTAAATCTGCTAACCTAATTTCTTATCAAATAATGGCACGCAATGATATTGTGTCAGATATTGTAGGCACTGCATACTTAAGTAGTATGTATACCCAAGTAATAATGGAAATTTGCTACCGCGCCAACCCGAAATATTGTCAAAAATTGAAAAGATATTTTTTCATTGCTACTCTGTATCATTGGAATATAGCGAGCGAGCATGCGTAAATATCTAGTAATTTGGTTTAACCACTGCTGAGCGCAGTCACACTATTTTTACTACGATCGAAATTCGAAGTAAATGCTTTAGAATGTTTCAAAATACATAGATCATCAGATTCTATTAATATGCGGTTTCGTTTTGTCAAAATCATAATATTAAAACCCATGATGTTATTTTATGTCGCACTGCGAATGTAAGCCATTATTAGCCCTGCACAGGGACACACACATATCTGTTAGAATTAACAACATACTGGGGTCTTGGGTGACTCAGCTCCGTTGTGACGGGTTGGTGACAAGACAGTAAAATTTTAAGGGTGAAATCTTTGCGCAAATATTCGATAGATATATAATTTAGGCACCCTAAAGATAAAATATATTCAACATACATAAAGCGTTACTTTTTTTTATAAGTATGTTCAAATGCGCGTGTTAGCGTTAGTGACCAAAAGACTAATTATCTCTAACGGTAACTAAATTAGAGGTATGAATATAGCAGATTAAGTATGTCTATATACATACATACGAATGAAATGATATCTGATGATTTGAATCTTTGTATACTACTTTATAACGTGACTAGTACGTTCTGCTTGATACCTAGCAATTTTTAAGAGATTACCTATCAAATTTTCAAGGCAAATCCATTTTAAATTACAATTTGAATATTTCTTTTGAAATTATACAATTATGAGACCCTATACCAGATTTTGGTTAACCCATCACTTTTTATTAGTAATCATAATATAATAGCACATTATTCAAGTAGCCCTAACAAAAATTAGAAATCCGATAACAAGTTTTTGCAAAACGGTCTGTTGAAACTTTATTATATTCGCGGAGATCCGTTATACTTCACTTAAAGAGCTTAAATGCAGTCTTATTGCCTCTGTTTACCAACAGTTACAACAAGTTTAACATACCAGTAGATAACTAGAAAGATAGGCATGTTTTCACCGTAAAGTTTACGGTTAATTATTTGCTGAGTTTCCAAGATAAATTTATTTTTTTTCGTAACGTTTCTTGAGGTCACTTTTCACCACATGCTGCTTTGAACAGTATCTTCGCAAAGTGTTTGATTACATGGTCAATTTATTTTAGTAGATAATGACGTAATACCGATGCCCGGCACAGGCAGTTCATCATATGTCGGGGGTTGCTGTTGCTACATCTGCCGATCGGACTTTAAAAACAACAACAGTGGCGCACGCTTATAACAATAATGAACTGGTGGATATTGATTTTAATGTACGGTGAGTGTGGTCAAAATACCGCGGCGTGCTTCGCGCGAGTGTATGCCGATTGTTTCCCTAACCGTACTTACCCTGCACATAGTCGATTTGCTCTCGCTCGTGCAAAGAGCTAGAGGCACAGGATGTCTGAATCCACATCGTGGTGGACGCGCTGGAAGACCTAGACAACCTCGTACGGTCTAAATTGAAGAGAGACATCGTAAATCGTACTTTTACCTGTAAAGACGTCTGCGACAGGATCGTACTTACAACTTCCGTAGCAACCAAATAGTGAGTACTTGCTTGACATTTTTTTTACTGTTTTGCTGCTGGTTCACCGTGCATTTAGCTTTTGCCGCTTCAAGGGCCGTTGCTTCTAAAGAGGAAAGTCCCAACTTTTAGAACACCCTGTATATTGATATTCTTGTAAATTCTCCATACAAAGGTGCCAGTAGTCAGTGTCATAAAGATGGACGGTAGGTATCTGGTTTTTGTTTCAAATAGCATTTTTTGTTGGTTGATATAACAAGTCGATTCAAATAGTTTTTTCAGTTGTAGACTTTAAAGAGCAGTTTCAAATGGCTTCGGTCCTTTTTACGATATCAATATTTTTTTTAAACAATTGTATTTTTATACACTACTTTTATTATTCAAACAGCTACGATTACTAACATTATAGATTTTCGTGTTCAGAAAAAGCTCATAATCTAAAAGTTTTCTACATCACAATATACGTCCAGGTGTGTGATCCCTAAAGATAAATCTGGATCCGCCACTGCCTATATGACCGGACTATAACAAGAAACAGTCATCGCCAATAAATCATCCCTCAGATTAACTCCCCCAGCAGCAGTAGAACGCACATTTACAACGATAACTTCCTGGTCCTTCTTTCAAGCATTCTTATCCGGAATGAATTGTCCTGCTCCTCCCTCATTGTGCTGGGCCCATTCAACCGAACAACCGGCATAATTAGTTTCCAAGCATAACTAACGAGTACCAACTTACATAATAAATATCCCGTTGGTTATTTAGTGTCTTGGTGTGCTTTGGAACTCTCCTCTCTCTCGACTTTTGTTGCCCAACCCTTACGGTGAAATTGCCAGAGGTAGCTATGGCAAGATGCGTTTTTTCTCTGCAGTCAAGTTTTGAATGAATGTCGGCAGTGACTTCTCCACATAGAAGGACCTGGAAACATGAGTATTACGGATGACACACTGGTTCCGGTGTCACCTATTTTGTTGAAATCTCTTTGTGGCATTTCTGTATTACGTTTACAGCCCGGTAAGATAGTACATAATTCTCACAAAAATCCCGCAAACATTCTGGTTTGGCTAAGAATTTATATATAGAATGCGTTTGCGCACCGTATAGACTAACAAAAGACTTCTAGAGGTTGATTCACCCAAACTGTTGATTAGACTCTGTTATACTTATAATCTGAATTTGATTTGACATTTTTGGGGTAGGCTAGGCTGATCTTTCAGCGACTACTATCAACATTCTGTATATTACTGCTGTTTTTTGCTATTCAGGGTTGGACTCTACTCTAAGTTAGTAGTTTTTTCTATCTCAACAGGTTATTGCTCTCATATTTCATGGCCCGCTATGTTGCTTATAGGCAGGAAAATAAAAAAAAAACACCGATTTGATTGAAAATTGTGAAATTAATTGAAAACTAACAGAAATTGGTATTCACAGATGTAAACAATTCCATTGTTACAAGTCTCTTCATTAATTTATTTTGTGATGCATAGGTCCAGTAACAAATTTTAGTTACCCCACTGTTACGAACATGTTTAGCCTTATCGATATCGCGTCGACATCTTAATATCAATAGTTGGATTTTTACTAGTAGGTATACAAATACATTAGGTGGCGCTTATGATAGCCGATGATTTTTAGCTAAATATTCATTAACGTAGATTTTTATTTAGTCTTTCTGGAGTATGTTCTACAAATTATCCCATACAGTTGTGCATTTTCAACCATTCATTACACATAATTATACATGTTGACAGTTTTCCAGTTGACTTAGTTCTCTAGTTATTGGTTTTTTTATGGTTGGCCAGCAACCTTATCGTTCGATGACATTTCGACTTCACCTTTCGATCTCTGTCGCCTGAAAAAAATGGAAAGAATGGAAAACCTTGGTTACGATGTCGTTTTCGCCAAAATGATGTAACTTCCTAAGAAATTGCCGACACTATGACAATAGTTGCGTTCAGGGAACTGAGCGCTCTTTCGGAGCGCTTTACATAGAGCGGAATACCTGAACGGTCCACGTCCAAAGTGTCACACTCGACATATTGCATCTTGACATGACATACTAACATACTCATTCGCAACCGCCAGATTAACATCACAGAACACTAGCTTGATTAATATCTTGTTTTGATTGCTGCCACCCAAAACTGTAAATACCGGTGAAGAGTTGAAAAACCCAATCAAGGACCGACATTCATATTAATGATGCTCTTTACCTATCGTGAAAAGACGCTTGCGCAACCACATCTATCTATGATGGCCTGGAAAATAGGATTGCGGTGACCAGAAACATAAATTATTTTTGAAAGTGTGGTACCTCAGTGT
>CATOUR010000568.1:0-25942 GCA_951848785.1 Callosobruchus maculatus
ATATAGTAGAACCTTACTTGCTTGAGAGATTAACGAAAGTAGGCGATAATTGTCTGGATTTGTTGGTGATCCCTCTTTATGTAATGTCATACATGACAACAATAACACCTATACAGTATGTTACAATATTTATCATTGCATAAGAAACGATCATGATGGTATCCCTTGCTTTTTATAGACCTATTGAAGTTGAATATTGATTCGTAATTCATTAGTTTGCTGCGACTCAGTATGATTGGATATGCTACAAGAAAACATTTGATCTAGGATAACTGATAAATAATGATTGCTCGAGCTCGCATAGATGCTTTTGAAATGTGGACATGGAGGAGAATGCTGAGAGTTCTTTATACCGCCCATCGAACTAACGTTTCCATACTGGATGAGGTCGGTAATCCAAAAAGACTGTCCTCCGTTGTGTCGACGAGAATGCTTACATTCTTCGGACATATACACCGAAGCGATAATATGGAGAAACTTGTAGTTAAGGGTCATGCCCCGAGTGGGCGGCGCCGTGGCCGTCCCCCTACACGCTGGGTGGATACGAGGAAACAGTTGCTGGATATGAGTGTCAAGAGCGCCACTAAACCAGTAAACACATATACGTTACTTAAACGTAATTTAAACGTGTGAACGGTTGATAAAACGTTTACGTTACAATGTTAACGGTTTGATTTTGGTGTAAAATTATACCGTTTGATTAAAGCGTCATAATAGCGTTTAATTAAATACATACTTCCACGGTGGCTTACTTTCACGTTAGAGTAACGTTGTGTACTCTACAAATAAAGTGTGACAATAATGATGTATTCACACGTTAATATAACGTTCTGATTCATAATCATTCTGCAATCCATAGAGCTTCAATGTTGAAGTAACGTTTGTCTAAACCATTTTATTAACCATATGAGCAACTGGTTTTTCATAAGTTCTTCGTTTTTAAATTAGGAGCAAAATCTGGTCAAGCGTCTAACAAAAAACAAGATACATAATTTTGCTAATCCACTATAAGCTATACAAACCGTTATGATAGCAGATGAAAATAACGTGCATTGCTCGTTCAGGTACAACGTTATAATAGCGTAGTTTCTAAACGGAGCAATTTGATTGGTCTGAAAGAGCCAGACTGTGCGTGTATGTCGTGACATCAGTACTGGCGGCGGCCATTTTCAGCCGTGTTCTTGTGGAGTCAACAAGTGTTATCCGCTTCCTAAGTTTTCAGCTGTTTAGTACAGGTCTTGCGTTTGGTAAGTACATCTACATGGCTAACTAATTTGCTGAGATGAAAATGCGAATGTCCCTAATGCTAAAATTTTGCTGTGGACCTCAGAGATGCAAATAATGCTATTACAACTCGTCGCTTGGTGGCGTGCGTTTGTTCTGGTTTTTCTTCTCAACTCATAATGGAGTACCTATAACCGTTTCTTAATAGTAGCATTGTAATTATCACGCTTCCTGATTATTATTAGGCTTTTTTACATTTTGTTTCATACTGTTGATGGAATAAATCTGTATTGCTTTATTTTCATGTAGGTATTTATAATGATTTGGATTAACGCAAAATTGAAACTGTGATTTCCTAATTTTTATTAACGCCGGACATATTGTGGTGGCGGCCATGAAAAATAAATAGGGTTGTTCTAGATTTAATGAAAATGCTCTACTTTTAGGTAATTGTCAATTATGCCACATTTAAGATTCTCTCGAAACGTCAGGTACAAAGAAAAGTAACAAAACGAGCAACTTTAGCGAAACAAAAATTTTACATTGCGTTTTTTATAAGCGCCCTTAAAGTTGTGTATATAATTTATTTTAAGGTTATATATATTATATGTACATTCCTTTATAAGCAGCCTTCTAATTTGATGTATCCGCTTAATAATGAGACTTCAATAAATGCGTTAAAAAACAAAACCTTTGCGTTTTATTTATGATACCCTTTAAAATTATAAGCACTATTAATAGCAATTCAAATACTACCTCAGAATAATGTTTTAATTGGGGCAAAAATAATATCTTATTAACGTTGCAAATACACGATTTTTAAACGTTTTCGAAAAAATTGAACTTTTTTAAACGTATAATGATCGCTTTTTAAAACCGGGATGAAACGTATATTTATACGTTACTTGTAACGTTAGAAACCGCGACATTATGAAGTTGATTGTACGTAAAAAAGTAGCGTAAAAATGAAAAGGTTTCAGCAGGGTCCGACCCATAACAAGAGCGACTATGGCGCAGAGTAGAAAACGATAAATAATTTATAGAGGAACAAGATGGACGATGTATGCATCAGACGACGGAGCAGACGAAATTTTTTATGAGATACGAAGTCTTGGGAAGGTTACGACTGGACGAAATGTTCAGTTATTATTCACCATGACGGTTACTGCCGAGCTTTTGAGCAGAAACGGTAAAGTAGGAGGGTACAAAATAACAAAATGCGACATAGAAATAAATTATTTAACCGCCTATCAGTCACTATGCATTATCTAGCCTGTTGATGTTTCACTGGAATATTTACCAATAGCATTGCATACAAAGAAAAACTAGAGTCAGGTTGATTGACTCAGTACTTCCCACACATCATGATGATACCATTTTATTATTTTCCATTGCATGAAGCTATAGTCTAAAATCCCCTTGCAACTAAATTATCGCCCATCCGCCCGCAAAAACCACATCCAACACAAAAACCCTCGTAAATAGTTTCTTGCGTCTCCCTCCTTAGGAACTAGGGCGTCACAGTTTTTTTCTGCATCCTTGAACTGGACGATTCGAAACGATCAAGAGCCTCCAACCCATCTACAAAAGAAGTTTGAGCTGATTTTATGTTTTTGGTTTTTTTGATTATTGCTGCGCCGCCACTGGGTTTTTCAAAAACAGTCTTTTTCCATTCTCGCAGCGGTAATAAATTCTGTATCAATATTGTATTAAAATCAATTCAACAATTTTCGCTTTACGCAACATACATAGAACGAAATAAAGCAAAACTCGTATATACAGATCGCAAAATTGGTTTCTGTAATAGGCACGCTAATGTTCGGATGGACCTAAAAAAGTGTAATATGCCGCTAGGTATTTCTTCTATAGGTCAATACACGGACTATAATGAATATAACAAATTTCTCAGTTTTACTACCCCCCCACCTCCCAACCGCACCGATTTCCTCCCACCCAAAAAAAAAATGAAAATGATCAGGAACCCGTGAAAGACCTAAAAACAAAGTTTGAGCTGTTTTCATATTTTTCGTTTTTTATTATTGCTGCGCCGCCACTGACACTATTTATCCAAAACATACGCGTTTTCCATCCTCGCTGCGGCAGCAATGCTGTGTCAAAATTTCATTAAAATCAATTCAATAATTTTCGCGTTACGCAATATAGAACGATCTAAAACAATACTCGTATGTATACATCACAAGTCCCTTGGTTTTTATAATAAGCAAGGCAATGTTCGGATGTACGTAAAAAGTGTATTATGCGGCTAGGTTTTTCATTCAAAAATCAATGGACAACCCACTATAAGTACAACAAATTTTTCAGTTTTACAACCCCCCACCCTCCTACCACCCCAAATTCACCCTCACCCAAAAAAAAAGTAGAAAATGATCAGAAACCCCTAAATCGCCTAAAAACAAAGTTTGAGCTGTTTTTATATTTTAGTTTTTTTATTATTGCCGCGCCGCCACTGACCCGATTTCTCTAAAACATACGCGTTTTACATCCTTGCCTTGGGAGTAATACTATGTCAAAATTTCATTAAAATCAATTGAACAATTTTCGCGTTACGCGATATGGAACGATCTAAAACAATACTCGTATGTATACATCACAAATTCTAAGTCCCGTGTTTCTATAATAAGCATGCAACGTTCGGATGGACCTAAAAAAGTGTATCATGCCGCTAGATTTTTCATTCATAAATCAATGGACAGCCCATTACGAATACAACAAATTTTTCAGTATTACAACCCTCCACCCCCCAACCACTCCAAATTCACCCCCACCCAAGAAAAAGTAGAAAATGATTAGGAACCTCTAAAACGCCCAAAAACGAAGTTTGAGACATATTTGAAATTTTTCGTTTTTTGTTAATTACTCCGCCCCCCGTATAACGATTTTCAAAATTATAGGAACTTTACCTACTACGACCCCACAGCATAACGCTGCCCAAATTTCATCACAATCCATGCAGCGGTTACTGAGATTACGAGGGTAGAAAAACGTGACAGACAGACAGACTGACGGAAACGAGTGACGTGGATTTTCATTATGTACACATCATAAAACGCCCAAAAAGCGTATTATCTCAAAATCTAAAATTTTCGCGACCACAATAGTCCCCTCACCTATCGGTGTGGGAAGTAATACTACAGTCATAAAAATAGAATACCACAATTTTGAGAATAGAAATACACAACCATTAAGTATTAACTAGAGTGCGGGTAAGGTAAGAGGTAACGTAAGACGTAAGAAAAATAAACCTGTGGAATCAGATGAGAGTGTTTATAGTCGTAACGTAAGAGGTAAGGCAACACTCTCATCTGATTCCACAGGTTTATTACCTTACGTCTTACGTTACCTCTTACCTTACCGCACTCTAGTTAATCCCTAAATCTACAAACAGCACTTATAAAGGGGAGATTAAGCAAACTAGGATTGTAGTTACAATAAGATTGCTTACTATGGTATCTTTCATAGTTATTTAGTTTATGGTATTGTTGTATGGGGAGCCTCAAGTCACGCAATAAGAGCATTTAAACTGCAAAAGAAGGCACTCAGAATTATAACTACTGCTCCTTTTAATAGTCACTGTCAGCCAATCTTTAAAAGACTTCACATTTTGCCAGTTCCATGTTTATATATCCTATACTCACTAATTTCTATTCATGAAAATTTAAATAAGATTTCCGTTCAGTCTGATTTGCATGATTATAACACCAGAGGATCTGATTCACTGAGACCGCCACGATACAGGCTTACAACATCTAAAAGAAATTCTATGGACTTAAGATTCTACAACAAATTGCCTCGTGAATATAGAGATTGTAATGCATACTCCTTCAAGAAAAAGATAAAAAAATCTCTTACTTGACCACTGCTTTTACACCATAGAAGAATTCTTAAACTGCCAAATAAACAGTTCTCATTGAGGCATATAGGACGATGTCTTGTTCAGTATTCAATGTGATTGTTATTATGTATTTTTATAAACACGTTGGACATTCCATGTAACGGATTAGCTGTAAACCACAATACTCTCAAGCTCAGGCTCACCTATGCATGTTACGTTTGATGTTTTTTTTCTAATGACTTACCATAAATGCACCTGTATGTATAATATGGTTAAATAAATAAATAAATAAATAAATAAAAATAGGATCAAATGAGATGAACCTTCTACTTGAAATGTTGGAATAAACGGTCCTTAAGAAAAGTTGAGCATTTATTGCAATAAATCATGTAAGCCTCAACCTCGGACTCGTTAGCGAAATCTAAATAAACCGTAACCGCCACCAACGCGACTGTTGCGCGGCGTGTAAAACGACTTCACACATCATGGAGATCCACATCATCCACAGCATTTTAATTAGAAAATCCGATACATCTCGCGAGCTTTATTACTCAGAATGATATACGACCGCTGCTACTATATATACATACCTCAAAAAGACTAATAGGCTGGGCAGCAATTTCTCAAAAGATCTGGCCCACAGCGAGGGTCGCATAAATTCGCACAGATGCGCCAAAATAAGAATTGCACTGACCAAACATGCTACTGAAAAAAACTGTAGTTGAGTTGATTGATCTATACTGTATTGCAGAAGCTCCAAAGTAGAGAAATGAGAATTTTTAACACGTTGTCTGTTATTGAGGCACGTAGAAGCCTTAAGATCTCAGGTCTTGATTCAAATACAAAGCAAAACGCATATAGATAGCTCTCACGCGAGATTCAGAGACTATGCCGAAGAGATAATAACTCTTGTATACAGCAATTGTGCCAGGAAATAGAGATGCATGCCAATACTAATCATCCGAAAGAGATGTTCTTTAGGTCAAATGCCTCAGTCGGGATTTTAAACCCAAATCTTGGGCTGTTAAAAATCCCGAGGGACAGCTAATTACCAACCTGCATGAGGTTATTGAGGCATGGCGAAATTATTGCGAAAACCTGTACCATGAGGATGGCCCTCAGGCCCTCTGATTGGATTTTGAATATGAACCTGATATTCTTTTGTCTGAAGTGGAACATGCCCTCAACAAGTTAAAAACTAATAGAGCTACAGGCATTGATGCTATTTCTGCCCACACACTAAAATGCTTGGGTGAAGACGGCATCTCTCTTTTATATAATATTTGTAAGAGGGTCTGGTCCTCCGGTGTTTGGCCAGATGAATGGTGCACATCCATTTTTGTTCCACTTCATAAACAGGGATCTCCAACAAATCCAGACAATTATCGCCTACTTTCGTGAATCTCTCATGCAAGCAAGGTTCTACTATATATTTTACAGTCTCGTTTGGAGGGTTTTATTGGCTGGCAAATTTCTCAGGCGCAGGCAGGTTTTGTAAAAGGACGCGGTACGCGTGAATTGATCTTCAACTTAAGACAGATTATTTAAAAAGCCAGAGAGCATTATTTTCCCGTTTTTTTCTGCTTTGTGGACTATTCTAAGGCGTCTGATAATGTAAAGTGGCCCTAAACTGTGAGAAATCCTTATCTCTATGGGAGTTCCTTATTACCATGTGTTTCTCATACAGCAACTCTACGAGTCTAATTCGGCTCCTGTAATAATTGATGGTAACCTGTCTGATCAAACTGCAACCAGAAAAGGAGTTCGTCAGGGATGTGTATTATCTCCGATGTTATTAACATTTACTCTGAATTTGTGATGAGACAGATATTGGACAACTGGAATGGCGGTATAACTATTGCCGGAAGCAAAATATCCATTAAAGATTTGCTGACAATACGACCCTTATTGCTGCTTCTCAGGAAAGACTAGTAGCTCTATTAAATATCTTAGAACAACATAGTGCAGCATACGGTCTTGGAATTAACTACAACAAGACCAAGGTTATGATCGTAGATTGAGAGCGCGATAATCATCGAGAAATAAAGTCAGTAGGCCGTTGTGAAGTAGTTCAAAGTTTTGTGTACCTCAGTTCTTTGATCGACAACTCGGGTAGCTGTGAAAATGAGATTCAACGGCGCACCTGACATGTGGCTATGACAAAGCTTACTAAAATATGGCGCAACCATAACATCACTGAAGCTTTCGAAATGTCGCTGGTTCAGTCGCTTGTGTTCTCCATATTTTTGTGTGCCTTGGAAACTTAGACTGTTAAAAAGGCAGATTGAGCTCGCATAGATGCTTCTGAAATGTGGACATGGAGGAGAATGCTGAGAGTTCCTTATACCGCCCATCGAACTAACGTTTTAATACTGGATGAGCTTGGTAATCCAAAGAGACTATCCTCCATTGCGTCGATAAGAATGCTTACATTCTTCGGATATATCCACAGAAGCGATAATATGGAGAAACTTGTAGTTCAGGGTCATGCCCCGAGTGGGCGGCGCCGTGGCCGCTTCGCCACACGCTGGGTGGATACGACAAAACAGTTGCTGGATATGAGTATCAAGAGCGCCACTGAACTGACAGTAAACCACGAACGATGGCGAGCTACAGTTAATGATAATCATAATAATAAAGACTTTATTATACAGTATACAGGCTTATACAGTATAAATGGCGGAGTTTGGCCAATGGCCACTCAGACTCAACCACATGACACACAACAATAAAGGATCAAACAAATAAGATATTAACTACTACGAATACTTGTCCTACTGGTTAAAAAGTAAGTAACTCTTGTAATTGCATTTAAATTTGTAGCTGCTAAAATATGCTTCCATGTTATTTTGTAGTGTATTGTACAATTTAACAACATGGTACCAAAAAGAACTTTGAAACATGGCGGTGTGATGACGCGGCATTGTGAGTATACGCTGTCTATTCCTTGTATTTAAATTATGAGTGGAAGACAAAGACATGACCTTATCATATAAATATTCTGGTAACTTTAAAATTAGGATTTTTTGAACAAAAAACAGTAACATTAATTTAAACATATTTTCTATTTTGAGCCATTTAAGCGCATTCACATGAGGTGTTGTTGCTTCCTTGCCTTGAGACCGCATGTTAGTCTGCAGCAGGCGTTTTCTATTTTTTGTAGACTGTTTTTATCTATCTGCGTTAAGCTATTGATAATATTCATGTCGGCAATTCTCTAGCTCCGACTTAATGCATTTTACGAGTTCACAACAGGTCTGTTAAGACATTGTGACTATGATGATACGCCCTATGAAGAAAAGTCCCAACTTAATAAACACCCTGTATACTTTTTTGATTTACTACAATTACAATGTCAAATGAAGTTAGTAAAAATATTGAACTTCTACTTGAAGTATTAATCTTGTGGGAGACAACTTTGAAAAAGAATAAAGTTATTTTTCCCAGTAGGTACTATTTTGTTGGTCCGGTTTGCAAACATTTTTGATGTAACCTACTATGTATTGAACTTCACCTATACTACGATGGTTGCTCCATCAGTATGCAGACTGCTGTTTCACGCTTATTCGAGATCATCAGTGCGATATAGAACAACCCTCGTATATCGACTTTCATATGCAGGAGCATATAGAACCGCGCTCTTCTGGTTGGCCAAGCGAACGCGCCGTGGCGTTGCACCAAGAAAAGAAGCTGCTGTTTAGCAGCGATCTTCTTTGGTTTGCCGTTACCTTCGGGTACCAGATGGCGCACAGATATATCTTTTCTGACGCGTGCTTTCACCTGTACTATCGTTTGGATTGACGTACATCCAGAGCATTTGTATAGACGGAAAAATGAACGAAAGGGTTCTTGCAGCGACACAGCCCGAGCGGGCTACAGAATAAAATTATGGAAAATATTAGTGGAAATTTGTTGTAGTGCGCGCTTCCGCAGCACGGCCTCGACCGGTTAATTGTTAATGAGATTACGCGCGCTCTCACAGTTAACTCCGAGAAATATGGCGGCGCTCATGCGGAAGTGAGTGCACCACTATTTTTGTACCCGTGCTGTGCTGCAATTTGTTCGACTCTTTTAACTTTTATACGTTTTGGGAAATTAGCTTGGAGAATGAAAAATCTCAGTTAGGAGGAAATCTCATTAACGAGGGTGGACCCGAACTAACAAAAATTTTTTAGAAAAAATTTATTTACTTTTCAAAATAATCTCCATCTCTACTCACTTTTCTCAACGATGCCATGTTCAATAAGTTATTTCAATCGAGAAATAATTTCTTGGGTTCTTTCTTGGGTCGGCTGTGGATCTGGCAGCAGGTACCGTTAGAAAAAAACAGAAGTGCGACTGAAATGGAGACCTGTTTCCTATTTATTTATTTGTACTTTTTATGGCCATCCTTACGCAAAGGGTGAAAGCCTATGGCGAGAGGATACGTATCGATGCACGTTAGATTTAAAACGCTGCAGGTTATAGGCGTCGGGAAACAAATTCCCCGACAGCTCATTCCACAGCGTCGAGATTCTCCAAAAAAGGACTGCTGGAGGAGACTGGTTCGAGGGATAGGGATCTCAACCTGGTAAAGATGAGCTCGCAGAGCCTCTCTAGTATTCCTCGTTCGGACGGCCTTATTATCTGGGAGAGCTTACTCGAACATCTTCCGTGATAGAAGCTGTAAAACAGGACCATCGTTCTTCGATGTTCCAGGCTGTGGAGGTCCTTTGTGAGGTTAGGTGTATCTAATAGTCTAATTGTTCTCTTCTGGATAGTGCCCAGAAGCTTCAGAGAGTGTTTCGGAGCGTATGCCGCACATAAATGCAATACTCCAACGATTGTCGGATCAGTGCCTTGTAGAGCAGCAGTAGTTGCTCTGGTATACACAGCTTCCTACAGTGGAACAGACAGAGCTCCAAGCTTCTGGGATGCCGTTTTAGCAATACTAATGACATGGTCGTGTCAGAACATGTGACTGTTGATGTTGATCCCCCAACGTTTGACGGATGGTAACTCGACTGTTGGGTGACCCTCCATTTCCACAGTTGGTAAGCCAACGTGAGACTTTGTTGCCTGAGTTTTCTGTACGTCAAACTGTACTTTATTTACTAATCCCGACTCGACAATAATTGTTTTTAATTGTTAATTGAGAAACACCGGCGTTTATTGAAAATACGTCTGATGAATAGACTTCGACTACAACAAACAGAGATCTGTCGTTCTAAAAGCTATTCAGCCACTGGCACAGGCTAGGTGGTAGTCCATAGGCAGCAGGCCTGACCAGAAGTCCCCATGCCAAACTCTGTCGAAGGCTTTCGATATGTCAAGTTCAACGACAGGGGATTTGCAATGATTTTCAATAATTGCTCTTTCCAAAAGCGAGTGACGTAGGCTAGGAGATCACCCGTAGACCTGTGCTTATGGAAGCCATACTGGCGATCATTTATGATGTTACTGTTGTCCAGGTATGTCAGGAGTTGTGTGTTTATGATGGGATCGGTTTTTTGCATTTCTTAGGAATGGGTAGTTCAACAAGTTCTTTCAATCGAGAAATAATTTTCTGGGTCTTGAGCTAGCTAAAAACAATTTGGACAAGTAACCTGAAGATATAAGATGGGCAGCACCCAAGGCTATCGTCACATTTGCGGGCTGGACTTGGAACTAGGGGAAGGAGGGGTGCAGAAAGACCCACTTGTAGGCCTTACACTGGAGGCTTTTAATGGTCAGGACACAAGGCCGCCCGCACCTTTACGCTAAGGACTGAACCTGGGAACTAGAATAGGGAGGAGTCCAGAAGGGTCCACTTATAGGCCTTACACTGGTGGTTCATGTAACCAGAAAGGCTCTCTCCTCTCATTCATTCACCTTTTTTTTATAAGAACTGTCTTGCTCCTCAATAGAGCCATTAACTTCCAACATCACTTCCTCATCGCTGAAAATTCTTTGACCTCTGAGCCATTTTTTATGTTTAGGAACAGAAAATAATCCGAGGGAGCTAAATCTGGCGAATATATCGTGCACGAGGTAGCAATTCAAGCTTTGTTTCATTATTTTTGACCATTATAAGAACGGATTTGTGAGTTGATGCTTTGTCTTGATAAAACAGCACTTTCATCTTAACCAAATGCTGGCCTATTCTTAGACTACGGTCTGGTAAAAAAAGGTCTATAGAGTGTTTAATACCATTACCTTATTGCGAACGAAGTATGCACTGTTCGGTCAAATAAAATTCCTTGAATCTAATAAAAATCACGAGATTACTCGAAAAATTATGCAAATAACTGTGGGCAAACCGCACAAAGCGTAAATCTCTTTTCCGCTCATTTTGCGGTTGGTCTGGAAAGAAAACCGCCATGCCGCACAGGCACTGGCGGTTTTCCAAAATACCCGTGAAATATTGAAGGCAAGCTCGCGTTGCGTTGCTACTTGTATACATTAATTCCAGGTTCAATGCGACATTGTATTTTACTTGCGGAAAACTTCAGAGCTGAAAAGCCGTCCTTAATTAATAAACTTCCGAATTAATGTTATACGACGGCAGTTGTTGTGAACTATATCGGCTCGCAGACGTACAATTGAAACTTGCAAATTGTGCACGGGAATAGCCAGCACATAGACGTACATACAGAAATTTACAGGATTTTATACAGGGTTGGGATAAAGTATGGAACCAAGCAAATAACTTTGGAACGGAAAGAGTGATATTGCTGAAAATTTGCAGGCAAGTGTAGTGACGTCTATTGCATCCGAAGACATTATGTTAGCTATTAATGTACTTCCGGTTTAACCGGAAGTACCGTCAACTTTTTTAATTTAAATGGGACACCCTGTATATTTTTGCAGATTTTAATTCATATTTTTTTTCCGAATACGTCCATAGTGGGTTTAGTATTTGTTTCTTAAAAAATTTGCCTCACAAATTCGTCCGTGGCGGTCTGCGGTCTTCCCGTTTGAGGTAATTTTTTTTGTATTTTTTTTTTTTTAGTCACCGTCAAACGTGTTATAGGACCCCTGTCGGGACGTAAATCATTAAAAGTTGACACACTTCTTTGTGAGTTCTCACGCGATCGCCAAAACCGACTTTGAATGACCGGCATTTTAAACACCTGAAATGATAAAGAAGCTTTATCTTTCCCGTTTTTGCAGAAACTAATGCTAAACCCACTATGGACGTATTCGGAAAAAAAAGATGAATTAAAATCTGAAAAAATATACAGGGTGTCCCATTTAAATTAAAAACGTTGACGGTACTTCCGGTTAAACCGGAAGTACATTAATAGCTAACATAATGTCTTCGGATGCACTAGACGTCACTACACTCGCCTGCAAATTTTCAGCAATATCACTCTTTCCGTTCCAAAGTTATTTGCTTGGTTCCATACTTTATCCCAACCCTGTATATCCAATACGAGGATATACAAGATCGGCAAGCCGGGCTCCAGAATGCCAATATAAAGGCATCGGACGCAGATAGCCGATACCCTTTAACCGAGAAATACGAGAGAACACAATATCCCCTACTCCCCACTATCATTCTTTAGAACTCGTGTTCCGCAGAGTTGTCTGGTGCTTAATATCATTCATCATCATCATCATAGTCACAATGTCAAAATGCGTTGTCATTGCTAGAGTACTGGCGACACGAATATTATCAATAGTTTTCAGAACTGTAGCTCGCCATCGTTCGCGATTTACTGTCAGTTCAGTAGCACTCTTGATACTCATATCCAGCAACTGTTTCGTCGTATCCACCCAGCGTGTAGGGGAACGGCCGCGGCGCCGCTCACTCGGGCCATGGCCCTGAACTACAAGTTTCTCCATGTTATCGCTTCTGTGAATATGTTCGAAGAATGTAAGCATTCTCGTCGGCACAGTGGAGGATAGTCTCCTTGGATTACCGAGCTCATCCAGTATGGAAACGTTAGTTCGATGGGCGGTATAAGGAACTCTCAGCATTCTTCTCCACGTACACATTTCAAAGGCATCTATGCGAGCCCGATCTGCCTTTTAAACAGTTCAAGTCTCCGAGGCATTTTTTCCAGAAGCCGTCCGACCTTGCTGTCCCCGTCAATACTTAAGCCTTAAAGCCTATTGTATTATTGCTCCTCTCTTTTACAGTATCCACTCCAGCAATCTGGATCCCTGCATAAGTTTATGCAGTTTACCTACTGGTCATGGTGCTGAGCCGTACTCCATTGGTTCTAGCTTGGTCTTCCCAAAGAGCTGTTGTCTCTTGTGATCTAGCGCTTCGCACTCACAGAGCACATGTAGGGCTGACTCAGTTCCTCTTCCACACAATCTGCAGTTGAGGTCTCCATTGTAGGATCCCATTTTATTCAGGTGTTCCTTCAGGCCACAATGTCCTGTGAGGAGACCCGTCGTTATTCGGAGCTGATTTCGACTCAAGACAGCAGTGTTTCAGCTATTATCTTGCATAGAACTTTAATGAATGTTTTTCCATGAACACATCCTGGCAACAAGTTCCACTGCTCCTTGTGCTGATGTTTCATCCATTCTCTGACCTGGTGTCTGATGTATAGGGCAGACGAGCCTAGTCTTGCTAGCTCGTCCACCCTTTCATTTCCTCTTATACCTGAGTGTCCAGGCACCCACTCCAAAGTTACTTTGTTGTGTTCTGCCAGTCTTCCCAGTTCTTGTAAACATTCCCAGATTAGAGCAGACGTAACTTTGGGCGCTTCTAGTGCCCTAAGTGTAGCCTGACTCTCTGTAAGTATTGCGATCCTCTTGTTTCTGTAGGATCGTTCATTATTGATCCTTGCACATTGCAGGATGGCGTACACCTCTCACTGAAATACCGAGGCGTATTTTCCTAGCGGAATGCTCTGTCTAGTTCCTCTTCCAAAGATTCCCGCTCCTGTGCCTTGCTCGGTCTTTGATCCATCTGTGTACCAGACTATTTCCAGATGCAGGTTGTTTACTTCACAGAGTTCTCGATCTCTTATTATAGTTTCGAATTTCTTGTTGAAGATGTATTTCGGAGCTATGTGGTCCTTTCTAGCATCCATTATAGTGTGCCCCACATATTCTGCGATTTGGTTGTGTCCAAGATCCTTGTAAATTCCTCTTGGTAGGGTTTGTACTCTAGAGTAGCCCATTCTCGCCTCGCCCATTATTACAATTTGCAACGAAGGGAGGTCCAGGATCTCTAAGACTGCAGTGGGTGCGCTTTTCATTGCACCTGTTATGGACCTGTTATGGACAGACAAGCAATGAATGAATAAGGACCAGAGGCTATCCAGCACGGAATGTGGCTGGTGCATAGGCCACACGATGGGCCTTTTTGCGCCTCTATCAGCGCTAGTTCCTAAGACCTGCTCTTTTGGCAAAGGCAAGTCCATTCTTAGGTCCTATCCGTTTTATCTCTATTGGTTCCAAGGTTCTTGAGCCCAGCATAGTCTGCCTGTGATAACCCAGGGTTTGACAGCGACACAAGATGTGTACCGAGGATTCTTCCTCTCAACCACACCATGTGTACGTTGGGTCGTTGACCACCCTCATCACAAACAAGTGACGCCTGAAGGTGTTGTGACCCGTTAATCGGCCTACTAGCAATCTCAAGTTACTCCTATCCAAAGAGAGACAAAATCGTCCTATTCTCTCTGCAGGCCCTGCTAATAGCTGCCGAGCTTGACGGAGATAACCAGAGATGTTTTTCCATCTCAGAGAGTGTTGATTCTGGATCCACTCTCCAGTTGTTTTCCTAATCAAGTTTGCAGGCAGTCCTAAGGCTGGTTCCGGGCCCACAAAACTGTTGCCGGATCCCATCCTAGCCAGATGATCCGCCATTTCGTTACCCTTTACCCCAGCGTGCCCAGGTACCCACATCAGTGATACCTTGTGTTTAGCCGAGATGTCGTCAAGAGCCCTCCTGTACTCCAGGACCAGTCCCGACGTTATTTTCCAAGCACTCAGTGCTTTGATGGCTGCCTGACTGTCAGAGCAGATAGTAATCCGCCTCCTAGACCCGTCAATTTTCCGAATACGATTTACACAAGCAAGTATCAGACAGACAAGCAAGTCTTTGCCCCTTGGTTAGTTCTACTATAGCAGCTCGCTGTTTCATCTTTGGCCACCAGATCAAAGACGCATATGTAATCATGGGTCTTACCACCATTGTATGTCTCCGAGGCATACAAAAATATGGAGAACACAAGACACCGAACCAGCGACATTTTGGTAGCTTTAGTGATGTTATGGTCACGCCATATATTAGTAAGCCTTGTCATGGCCACACGTGCCTGTTGAATACTACCAAGCTAGCTAACAGGTAAACCTGTGCTTACGGGAGCCATACTAGCGATCATTTATGATGTTATTGTTGTCCAGGTATTTCAGGAGGAGCTATGTGTTAGTGATAGTCTCCATAATCTTAGACATGATGTTGAGAAGAGCCACAGGTCTTTTGCCTTTCTTAGGATTGGGTTGTACGCAGCCAATCTTCCATGAAGCGGGAAACACCCCTCGCTGATACGATAGTTTGAAGAGCTTGCAAAGAATAGGTGCAAGCTCAGCGGCACAGCGTTTTAGGACAATGGCTGGAATGGATAAAATAGGCTTATCTCTTTTTGCCCTTCATGAAAAGTGTTATGTTACTTCCATGGAGCAATTCAGTCTTAATTTGCTGCAGGCGTTGAAAAGCCGTACGAAACTAGACAGACTCATTTATTCACATAATACTTTTGTTGTACAACTATAGTGCACATGATTTAATGCGCAAACAAATTTATCATCAGGGATTATATTAAAATTAGAATAGCAAAGATATTATCTTCAGACTTTCAAAGCTCACAAACAGATCATCTCAGGCTTAGCAAGGAATGTTATGTACTAGACTGCTAAACGTGTGTTGCGTCTACAGTAGCTAAATTTCGCGAATAATTACGGAGTTTAAGATTGCACAAGATCTTGGACTAGATATACGAGTAGAAAAATTTCAGAGGGGTATAGAATGTAATATTTACTCCGAATTTGTGATGAGACAGGTATTGGACAACTGGAATGGCGGTATAACTATTGGCGGAAGCAAAATATCCAATTTAAGATTTGCTGACGATACAACCCCTATTGCTGCTTCTCAGGAAGAACTAGTAGTTCTATTAAACATCTTGGAACAATATGGTGCAGCGTATGGTCTTGGTATTAACTACAACAAGACCACGGTTATGATCTCAGATAGAGAGCACGATAATCATCGAGAAATAAAGTCCGTTGTGAAGTAGCTCAAAGTTTTGTGTACCTCGGTTCTTTGATCGACAATTCGGGTAGCTGTGAAAATGAGATTCGAAGGCGCATTCAACAGGCACGTGTGGCCATGACAAAGCTTACTAAAGTATGGCGTTACCATAACATCACTAAAGCTACCAAAATTTCGCTGGTTCAGTCTCTTGTGTTCTTCATATTTTCGTATGCCTCGGAAACTTGAGCTGCTAAAAAGGCAGATCGAGCTCGCATAGATGCTTTTGAAATGTGGACGTGGAGGAGAATTCTGAGAGTTCCTTATACCGCCCATCGAACGTTTCCATACTGGATGAGCTCGGTGATCCAAAGGGACTGACTATCCTCGATTGTGTCGACGAGAATGCTTACATTCTTCGGACATGTACACAGAAGCGATAATATGGAGAAGCTTGTAGTTCAGGGTCACGCCCCGGGTGGATGGCGCCGTGGCTGTTCCCCTACACGCTGGGTGGATACGACGAAACAGTTGCTGGATATGAGTATCAAGAGCGCCACTGAACTGACGGTAAATCGCGAACGATGGCGAGCTACAGTTCTCAAAACTATTGATAATATTCGTGTCGGCAATACTCTTGCTCCGACTTAATGCATTTTACGAGTTCACAACATGTCTGTTAAGACATTGTGATTATGATGATGAATGGATACACATGTATTCGATGGACTGTTTTGTTTCATAATAATAATAATAATAATTTATTGGTGTTTTGTACACAAATATGTGTTTACACAGGTCATTCAAAAAATAAATAAGAAAATTTAAATCACAACTTCATGTGCAGGATATGTGCTTACGTAAGTCATTTAAAAAAATACATATAAATAAATAGGTAAATCACAAACAAAAGAACGAACAAACAATACAATAATACATGAAATAAAAATCATACAGTCATGTCGTCAAAGTTGTTTTCTAAAAACTCTTCAATAGAGTAGAAAGCTTTACTTAATAGATAAGATTTTAACACAAATTTAAATTTTTTATCATCAAGATGATGACATATCACAGATAGCTTATTAAAGAACCTAACACCGAAATAATTTGTGCCACCTCTGGTTTTAGTCAGCCTAGTGTACTGAGGGATTATTTCAAGGTTCGATCGTGTACTGTATTGGTGAACATCTCTTGGGGTTGAATATTCATTGAGGTGTTTCTTTACATACAGGGTGAGTTTTTAGTACCGGCTCGGTCGATAACTCCACTACTGTAGCAGATAGCGAAAAAAGTTGTTTATAAAAGTTGTAGCCACGGATATGCTCCTTGCTAAGAAAATATTTCGATTTATACAGGGTGATCCATAACTGCGTGGTGATGCAAACATGCATTTTTTTTAATGAGACACCCTATATATTATTCCATATTCAAATTCTACTAATAATTTCCGTTCTTCCAATATAGGGTATTGTTACATTATACAAGGTATTTCAAAAGTTATGACCATTTTTGTATCCAAATTACGGTCAAATAAACGTACTGTATATCAAAAAGTAATGAATCAAAAATTATTTTTTTTACATGAGAAGATTAGAAATATTCTCTAGTTTTAAAATACGCTATAAAAAAATCCCGCGACGTATATTCGTATACAGGGTGATGTAGAATGCAAAATCTAGATTTTCTCTCTTTTTTTAAATGTAACCCCCAATATTTTATTATACCAAAGAATTGCTTTTAATATGCTCTTTCATCTTTGTATAGCACTTATTATGGCTGCATTCATTAGTTTCTGAGATATTTCGATTTTACTACAAATTTTAAATATACCTTCTATTTTTTTAATAAAATTTATCTATTTTGAGAAAATACTACCAAATTTTGTTTTTGCTTAACAAACAACTAAAATATAAGGCGATAATAATACTTGATCAAGTCAAAACACTGAACTAACGAGATAATATAGGTCAAAGTGTGCTGAGGAAACAATTTTATAGACGTCATGCATAATTATCAAGCAAATGTATCAAGTAGGCTATGAAATATGAAACGACACAGTCCAAATAAAACGATTCTTCAATCTTTCAAACGCATTAGTTTTAGAGTGCCTTCGTTCTGGATATTGCTATTCATAGTTGATATATTCTAGAGGCAAGTAGACAATTTCTCAAAGATTCTCCTAAATACCCTCAATGAAAAAATTAATTTTCAAAGCTGGTTTTCACACAGTACGGAATTATAGAGTAGGTTATGAAAACTGTCAATTTTTCAAAGCCTACCTGATAAAACTACTTGACAGTTATGCATGACGCCTACAAAATTGTTTCCTCAGCATACTTGACTTTATTATCTCGACGATTTAGGGTTTTGACTTCATCAAATGCTATCAAGACGTTATAATTTAGTTGTTCGTTAAATAAAAAACAAATCAGATAGTACTTTCTCAAAATAAATAAATTTCAGTATACAAATAGAGGCTATATTTTAAATTTACCGAAAAATCGAAATATCTCGGAAACTAATGGACGTAGGTACAACAAGTGCTATACAAAGATGAAAGAGCATATGAAAAGCAATTCTCTGGGATAATAAAATATTGGGGGTTACATTTGAAAAAAAAGAGAAAATTTGGATTTTGCATTCTACATCACCCTGTATACGAATATGCGTCTCGGGCTTCTTTTATAACCGATTTTAAAACTAGAGTATATTTTTAATCTTCTTATGGAAAAAAAATAATTTTTGATTCATTACTTTTTGATATACAGTACGTTCATTTGTCCGCGATTTGGATATAAAAATGGTCATAACTTTTGAAACACCCTGTATAATGTAACAATACCCTATATTGGAAGAACAGAAATCATTAGTAAAATCTGAATATGGAATAATATATAGGGTGTCTCATTTAAAAAAATGCATGTTTGCATCACCACGTAGTTATGGATCACCCTGTATAAATCTAAATATTTTCTTAGCAAGGAGCATATCCGTGGCTACAACTTTTATATACAACTTTTTTCGCTATCTTCTATAGTAGTGGAGTTATCGACCGAGCCGGTACTAAAAACTCACCCTGTATATCAGACATTCGAGTATATATGAGCATGGAGTCGGCATTATTTTCAAGTCAATATAAGCTTGTCTACAACAATCTCTATACTTTAAGTTTGAAAGGATTCTCACACATCTTTGAATTGCAAACACTGGATGCATGAGGTGAGTGTTTGTGTTTATGAATTGCATAATATTACGTAGTGTATTTTTCATGCCCTAAATGCACGTGACGTAAAGCCACACCTCAGTTCGAAATGTATCGAGCATTCACAGATTTTTCACTTGTCCGTCAAAATCCACAGCAGATACCCTGAATAAATAAATTACCGACTGATTCAGCAAAATAAACAAAAACAGCATTTATCGCTAAAATCAACAGAACGCTGGAATTGGCTCAATTGATTTTATTGTTTTAATAATATAAATGAGAGATTACAAAACGATTTAGATAAAACTTTATGGGCTGCCAGTAATTACTGACAGGTCTGTGAGAAAAAATGCACGCCAGCTGTGGGAAATTATTCTATCTGTGGCAGACTGATAAAATTTGTAATCGAAACAGCAAATGTCAGAACCTCTGCAAATTAATAAATCAAATGTAGCTATAATACTGTATCATTACCCATATCGTATCCTCATTTCTTGATAATCCAAGTAGCTCTGATATACTCACCTGAAAAGAAAAGACAGTGTTAGAAAATTTCGACCAAAAAAATGTGATTTAGTAGCTCTCAAATCATAACATGACAAATATCGCAACCAAAATATGGAGCAATACCGCATTTCATTCAGGATCCAACAAAGGACCATCCAGAAAACCTGGAAAAACATATGGATATATAAATAGCTCTTTCGTTTAATCGAAATCGCCTTTGAGGCATATCCAACCATACTGGATCACAATCAACTGATGAATCAGAAATACAACTTCATAATTATATTCAGATTTTTCAATTATATATGTAACATTAAGTAACAGGTAAATATATTCAAAATTGATTTTTCAGTGTGTCTTGACATAAGTTCTGTCCAATATACAGGGTGTCCAGTTAGTGTGTAATCCTTTGATATCTCGCAAGGTATACCTGATAAAAGAAAATGTCCAATACAAAAGTTATTTGGTTACTTAAGATGCATATACTGAAAATATTTTGAAATATACAGGGTGTTGCGGGAAAGTAGGATAGTAATCAACTTGATTTTTTTATATGGAACTATAACCTTTTCTTAAATTTTTCTAGTTTCCATCATTGATCTCTATTCAACTCTAAAATATTTTTGCGGTCGGTTGCGACGTTGCCAAGTTATAATTTATTTTTTATTATTTCCGGATTTGCAAGGTCGCAAGTAATACGTCCAAATTGACATATTCCTTTAACTTTTCTCAATAATATTATACAGCGGATTACTTGAATATCAAGTAGATATTATTTTGGATGTTACCAGCAATTTGTATCTACAGGGTGTTTTTGGCAGAATTTTAAATTACGGCAATTTTAAAGTCATTTTACTTTGTTTTTTTAAATGTAACACCCTGTGTGTTTTATTTTAAATCGAAATATCTACTAATACCATATCTCGCCTTGTAATATTTTTTTTTTCGCGTTTGCGACGTTGCCAAGTTATAAATTATTTTTCAAAATTTTTAAACAAATATCCCCGATTTTAATTTATTTTTAATAGAATTCTCTACTTATTTTTATTGCAATGAATTGCGCATGTCGAATTTAGTAAGATCTCACAATTTCAAAATTTTGTTTCAGTTAATTATTGAGATACGGCAACACCGATTTTTCTGTAAACGGTACCGCAACGCTTAAATATTTCCAAAACTGCCACAGCTGGAGATGTGACATTCAACACTTGGGGGCTTTTGAACATACAGAATTCAAGTAGTTGTAGTTAAAGTACATCGTATACTTAGTTCTAATGTAATTTACTTATAATGACTTATCAAATAATTTGATGCTAGTTTTTTTTAAGATCGGTTAGAAACTAGAATAACAGAGCAATTAAAAAATTTCTTTGAACACCTTTTTTTTGGTCTATGTATCAAATATACCAACAAAAAACATCATTGCACAATAAAGAGAATGTTTATAATACATGGTGACAGCTAAGTCCTTTGATTTCCATCGCCTTCACAATTTATGTCAATATTTTAACATAAAACGTTCGTATAACATGTCAGACATCCCATTTAACCTGAAAAATATAGTTGTTTCCAAATTTTTCGTACAATTCACAGCGGTATTTTACACAAAAATGTAATTTAAAAATCATATACGCCACTATCCGCATACAAATTACCGAATTTGAACAAAAACCTGTAGGAATAATTTAATTGGCTTAGAAAATACGATCCTTAATAAATATGTTGGTAAACAGTATCCTCAATAATTATTTCACCGAAGCTACAATGGACGACGTCTAATTTATTATTAATTTCATGGTCGATTGGTTTTATTGGTAATGAGGCAAAAATTAATAGTAGGCTTCGAAATGATAGGTTTATTTATAACTTGGGTGGGACGCTGTCATTTGATATTCAGGATGATCTTTCCAAATTTTCACAGGCCATAATAAAATATTATAGGAGTAATTAGTTTTCTTTATGGTCAGGTCTCTCGCAAAGGTTACAAGCCTATGGGCTGTAGAAGTGCTGCGAGAGGATAAGTATCGGTGCGTCTTAGGTTTTAAACGCTGCAGGTTGTAGCTGTCGGGAAACAAATTCCCCGGCAGCTTATTCCACAGCGTCGAAGTTCTCCAAAAGAAGGAATCCTGGAGGAGACTGGTTCGGAGAGTAGGGACTTCGACCTGGTAAGGATGAGCTCTCAGAGCCTCTCTAGTGTTCCTGGTTCGGACGGCCTTCGGTGCTATTATCTGGGAGAGCTCACTTGGACACCTTCCGTGGCAGAATCTGTAAAATAGGGACAGGTCAGCAATCCTTCTTCGATGTTCCAGGCTGTGGAGGTCCTTTGTGAGGTTAGGCGTATCGATTAGTTTGATTGCTCTCCTTGCTCTGTCCAAAAGCTTTTGTAAGTGCTTCGGAGCTCATTCCTACAAATGGGAGCAATACTCTAACGATGGTAGAACCTGGCGCCTTGTAGAGCATTCCTACAGCGGAACAAAACTCCAAGCTTCTGGGATGCCGTTTTAGCAATACTGACGACGTGGTCGTGCCAGGACATGTTATTGTTTATGTTGATCCCCTAAAGCTTGACAGAAGGTGACTCGACTATTGGGTGACCCTTTAATTCCACAGTTGGTAAGCCAATTCGAGGGTATTGATTACGAATTCGGCCTCTGTTTCGAGTTTTTATCGCTATTGAAAAAACAGACCTCGCGCGGATTTGGAGAACCATCAAAAACATTTTTTTTTAATTTAGTGAACACATTTTTCATTGGGAAGAGTAGTACATGATGAGGAATCTTTCCAAAACAAAGGTCGAGGATCGGAGTTCTAATATCGAGCCAAAACGAAAGGAAATAATCAGGGTAAGTCAACGTCTGAGCGTGGACAGAAGATAATGGGCTTACTAAATCATATTTCAAAAATGTGTCACTTGATCGTGGTAGGGAACCTCGAAGGCTACAAGTTCAGAATATTTTCAAATGAATTCTGGTGCCTGTACAGGGTGGCCAATCGGGTGACGATAATAATTTTTGTTTAGATAGCCCGTACCGAGACCTATCCAAAACACCTTCATGTATGTGTACCGATTATTGATAGTTTTCGAGTTATGATTTTTTTTTTGAAAATAGAGATTTTCCAGTTTTTCCAAGAAATCGTCAAAAACAAAAACAAGAATGCTTTTTGGCTTTTATCTTTTTCTGCAATTATACACAGTATTAAGCCTATTTTAATATTCAATAAAGAGAATCTGTACATCCGAACAATAATTAAGTACATTTTGGGGCCAAAGTTTGAAATCTCTGTTTTTAGTCAGGAGACCAAAACCTTCAAAATAAGATTAAAAATACTTATGTCTGGTTCTGGAGCTTCAAACTAATCTTAAAAACTTTGCAAGACATTGCACTTTCGAAATAATAATGAAAAAGTAGCACTTATGGGGACATTTTGCGGCGTACGTGAGTGTTAAAGGTAAAAAGGTGATAATTCACGAATTTCCAAAATGATTTAAAAAACTATTATTTTGCTTTGTTATGACAAGTTAACGAAAAAAAAATCGTAACAACTAATAAACCCGATAATCATTGATGTTTTGATGAGTTTTAATAAAAAAACTAATACCCAAATTGTGATTTTTGAAGTGTTTTTACTATGTACTATTAAACTTCTACTAAATTAAGTTGTTTGGAAAGTTAACAAAGGAAAGGAAGTTGTGTTAATTAATTTTCGGTAATATGCAAGGCAATGTTCGGATGAACCTAAAAAGGTGATTTATATCGCTAGGTCTTCCTTGACAGGTCAGTAGACAGCCTATCATGAATACAACAAGTTTTTCAGTTTTTCAACCCCCCACGCCCCAAACACCCAAATTCCACCCCCACCCAAAAACGCAGAAAATGATCAAGAACCTGTAAAACGCCTAAAAACGAAGTTTGAGGAATATTTTAAATTACCTACTAAGACCCCACAGCATATTGCTGCCCAAATTTCATCACAGTCCATGCAGCGGTTACTGAGATTACGAGGCTGTACGGGTACAGACAGACAGACCGACAGGCAGACCGACAGACAGAACGACGAAAATGAGTGACGCGGATTTTCGTTATGTAGACATTATAAAACGCCCAAAAAACCTATTATCTCAAAATCGAAAATTTTTTACGATCACAATCCTCCCCTCACCTATCGGTGAGGCAAGTAAAAGGGGTGGCGTGTGCTACGATAACGCTTCCCAGGTAATTCCGCCATGGAATTAAAAGTCAGATTGTTGTTTTATTATTCTTTTCCTTTGTTAACTTTCCATACAACTTAATTTAGCAGAAATTCAATAGCACACAGCAAAAAGCACAGGTATTAATTTTTTTATTAAAAGTGATTAAAACATCAATGATTATCATGTTTATTAGTTGTTATGAGTTTTTTTCTTTAATTTGTCATAATAAAGTAAAATAATAGTTTTTTAAATCATTTTGAATTATCACCTTTTTATTGTATTGTATTGTATTGTACTTTATTCATGTTATCACTAATAAGTTTACATACGTCAAAAAAGAAGTATACAAAATATTAATTGTAAAAGTGATGTGATTACAAATAACAGCTTAACTATATTTGTAGACGTCAAAATAAAAATTCAAAGACTAGAGTGATTAAAAATAGGTTAAAAATATACAAATCAAGACACATTAAACCTTTAATAGTCACGTACGGCGCAAAATGCCCCCATAAGTGCTATTTTTTCATTATTATTTCGAAAGTGCACTGCCTTGCAGAGTTTTTAAGATTAGACTGGAGCTCCAGAACCAGGCATAAGTATTTTTAATTTTATTTTGAAGGTTTTGGTCTCCTGACTAAAAACAGAGATTTCAAACTTTGGGCCCAAAATGTACTTAATTATGTACAGGTTCTCTTTATTGGATATTAAAATAGGATTAATACTGAGTATAATTGCGGAAAAAAATAAAAGCCAAAAAGCATTTCTGTTTTTGTTTTTGATAATTTCTTGGAAAAACTGGAAAATCTCTAAGTTTTCAAAAAAAAATCATAACTCGAAAACTATCAATAATCGGTACACATACATGGGGGTGTTTTGGATAGGTCTCGGTACGGGCTATTTAAAAAAAATTATTATCGTCACCCGATTGGCCGCCCTGTATAGAGTGACTCATATCGAAATTACGTTATTTTATATATAACACCCTATATATTATTGCATATTTAGATTGCTTGGTCAATTCTAGTATAACTTTGTGTGTCACACGTGGGAGTTAAAATGAACCGTTCGGGCGCAAATCAGCATTCTTTTTTCAGAAAATATGGTTATCGTACCTACATACTGAAAATCTTAGAATGCTGTGACTTTGAGTGAAACACGTCAGCTTAGGTCAGAGGATCCAATTTGAATTATTTTTGTACTTGGAGAAATCGGTGGATTAATTATACTAGAGCATCACATATAAGGTCGACCTTCACCGGTCTGTTTACCAAATGAAATTTATATTTCATCAATTAAGATGTGTTACTAAACTGCCACCAATAGAGTTGCCTAAAATAAAATGATCATGGCTACATTTAGTGTAAATAATAAAAAAATATTTAAAAAAATTTCTGTAGGGAATCCCTAGTAAAATCAACAATAGCTAGTCTGCTTATAAAATGCAAATAATAGTTTATTAACGAAAATACGTCTCTAAATACTCAGCAACAGGGTTCATTAAAAAATGTTTATAACTATATTTGATTTAAATTATTAAGCAAATATTTTAAGAAATTTACTGTAGAGGATCCCTCATAAAATCGAGCTTAACTGATCTGATTACTAAACGGGCAATCCGTTGGTTGGATTTATAAACATATCAATTAAATGATTAAATATAATTTTCCTTCGGTAATCAGATCAGTGAAGGTCAATTTTACTTGGATCTTCTACAGTGAATTTTTGAAAAATATTTTTTTATAATTAAAATTAAATATGTATCATCATCATAGTCACAAT
>CATOUR010000569.1:0-41531 GCA_951848785.1 Callosobruchus maculatus
AAGAATATTTATGCAGCCATTGATAGTAAATTGCCAGCACTGTGTGTCTATGTTGATCTTGCAAAGGCATTCGACACGGTAAGTCACCACGAACTGTTAGAGACCTTGGAATGTGTTGGATTCAGAGGTAGAGAATTAAGTCTCATAAAAAGTTATATCACCGGTAGAAGACAAATAGTTTCAGTTAACGAAGTATATAGCTACAGCAGAGAAATACATTACGGTGTTCCGCAGGGATCTGTTTTAGGGCCACTACTGTTCATACTCTACGTTAACGATCTATCTTCTGTTGTCTCTAGTGGAAAAATTATAAGCTTTGCAGATGACACAGCGATTTTCTATTCCGCATCCTATTGGCCAGAATTGAAGATAAATGTTGAGAAGGACTTGGAAAAAATATTTGGCTTTTTTCAAGATAAGTGTCTGACTGTAAATTTTAAAAAAACTAATTACATTCCTTTTGTGAGCTACTCAAGCAGTCTGCCTAATATGACTCCTTTAAAAGTAAAAGTACAAGAGAAAGTTGTGGAAATTTGTCCCACATTGAATACAAAATATCTGGGCGTATTTATTGATTGTCATCTGCGCTGGAACGTGCATGTCAATTATGTTGTCAGCAAACTGAGGAGTTTGCTTGGTGTATTTAAAGTATGTAAAGGGTTTTGCACTGTAACTCAACTTAAAGTACTATACTATGCGCTAGCCCAATCGCACATAAATTATGGGATAATAGCTTGGGGTGGAGTGGCAGACTGTTATCTACGAAACTTGGAAGTGACACAAAAATGGCTACTTTAGATAATTTTTAATAAAAAAATGACCTATCCATCTGATGCCTTGTATAAGGAAAGCGGAGTGTTTGATCCAAAGCAGGCCTTTGCGATGGTACTGCTATTAAAAGTGTACAAAGAAAGACATTTGGTAAAACCTGTGTGTCACATCTACCCTACTAGACATAGAGAAGATAAAAACGTAGAGATTCCTTTCACTAATAAATCGGTAGGTCAAAGCTGTTTTACATATCTGGCACCACGGTTATATAATAAACTGCCGCTACAAATAAAAAACGTTTATGTGTTTGGCAGATATAAAAAAGAGATTAAGAGTTGGATATTAAGTATATGCAGAGAAAAATTACAAAATCTTCTAGACAATAAATTGAATGCTTGAAACAAAAGTGTGAAAAATACTTGTTTAAAATAAAATATGTCTCTGTCTCTGTATTTGTATGTGTGTGTGAATTACGTTTTTGTGGTGAGTTAAACTTAACGGACAATGTATACCTACTGGGACATTTTACTAATATTAAAAAGCAATATTGAGTGAGTAGTAGTGCGAGTATCGATCTAGACAAATTTAACAGACTGTGATAAATTTTACCGATATGGACTCTCTTACCTAATATGTCACTATAAATGTACGTACAGATATAATTTTTGTTAATCCACGCACAAGTTTTACTTTTGTGGATGTTGCATGTTTATTTCCTCTATTTGTGATTGTACATGTATTGAACTGATTTTATTTTAGGAATAAACATTATTATTATTATTATATTATATGGTGGTGAATAAAAAAAGTATATATAGAATATGTTCGAAAATCTGCAACTTTTTTCCTCACCCCTCGTAAAACGAAATTACACAAATGTCCAGCAGATCTGTTCATCTTTATTAGCAAATCTGACTGCTAGATATCTTTACGTAAGGAATGTTATTGAAAAAATGTGAAATATAAAATACACACAAAATAAGGCATCTTAACACAAAAATATATGGCTAGAAACAAAGAATAATGTTCAGCGACTCTTTTGCTAAATATTTAATAAATACACAGGGCACGATTGACATGATATTTAAGGATTAAAATGTTCCCCATCACATTTTCATGGAAAAAAAAGTTTACAAATCGGAAAAACCACCTTCACACATAGCTGTAAAAATGAAAGCAGAAGCAATAAAAGTATGCGAAAGCATAGCAATCGAATCATTATGATTTTGCATTGGGAATATAAATTCCTTACCTCGGTTACAACACAATTTGCACACACACAAAAATTGCCTTAAAGAGACATAGCTATTTCAGGTATTAACTGTCAAAAATTGAAAAAGGCCGAGACATATACCTTCATCTATTCATAAAGGCTAACATCGGTAAAGAGAGAGGGGGCATACTCCCCACCCATTAGATGTGTGCAAATTGTATAATATCATGACATTTCCGGCTGAAATGAATAGAGATGGGAGAGCAAGAAGTAAAAAAGCAAACAGTAATGAAAACTTTACTAGTATAATCAGGAAATAGTTGCCAAAAATGGAAGTTATAAACTATCTGTGTATGGTAACCAAGTAAATAATACAGGGTGTCCCAGAAAGACGGTCCCATAGAAGAACCCCCATCTCACTGAGTCAAAATATTGCGAATAAACACAACATGCCTATATACCAAGTTGCACCGTTTGACCGTGAGAGGGCTTCAAAGTCAAGAATAATTTTTCAATTTTTGTTGATAACTTCACAACGACATTTGCGATTTGAATGAAATTTGGCAAACATGTAACACCATGAAAATGCCACATTTTAATACTTTTAACTCTAACACTATGATGTTTTAGCATGGTGAACCGATGTCTCCGCCACTTATATTGACCACTATTTTTCTTATTTTTAGTGCTTTCGGTTTGAAATTTTTCCACAACAAAGATACATCATTGACAAATATTTTTTGACTCTTAGTAAATTTTCGTATCTGTCACGGTTTAACAGTTAAAAATAATTCTGTGATACTTCAGTAGTAGCGCACTGGTCTGTTTTATCCGGAATTTAATTGATTGCATTTTGTTAGTCTTTCGCTTGTAAAATTATCGTTATCAGGGTAAATCAGTTATGCTTCTAAATGTGTCGGTTCGGTACTTTTTCGCACAAATTGACAGTAAATAAATTGAAAAAATGTTATTGATATTTCGCAATTTCAACAAACATTAGATATCAAAAATTGAACGGATAGTAATTCATTAATGTCAAACTGTACCAAATCAATCTACAAGCAAATCGCAGATGAAGAGTAACAATTTTTGTGATCGAGTTATGAGATCCGTGTAAAACCGTTAAATGTATTGACCAAACAAATGTAGGACTAGAGCAGATTCATATTATTTATTTATGTCATCAGTTGTTCAAAATTATCACCATTCACTTCTCTGCATAAATTTATTCTCCTTAAAAAATTGAACTGCATTCTTCTTAGAGAATCGACATTTTGAAGTTGGTGCACGGCGGTTACAATTCTGTTCCATAGCTGTTCTTCTGTGTCTATTCGCTCCTTATAAACCTTGTCAGCTATGGCCCCCCAAAGGAAAAAGTCGCATGGAGTAAGGTCTGGCGATCGCGGTGGCCACTGAATTGGAGCATCTGCACCTCTTCCAATCCATTATCCATTTTCCAGGACAATGCTCGTGCAAGTGATTTCGTACTGCACGTGTGAAATGTGCAGGTGCACCATCTTGCATGAACCACATATTCCTTCGTAACTCCAGTGGGACATTTTCTAACAGTTGTGGTAAATTGTTTTGGAGAAAATAAAGATAGTTTTCACCATTGAGGCATATGGGAAGTCGGAAGGGTCCTATCAACATATTTTCAACAACTCCCATCCACACATTAATGCGAAACTCGTGCAGGAAATGTCTCACAACAATAGCGTGTGGATTCACGTCTGCATATACGTGTCTATTATGAAGATCTGTAACTCCACTTCTAGTAAAAGAAGCTTCATTGGTAAAAAGAATTCTTGAAGTGAAATCCAAATCTTCTTGCCTTTTGTGTCGAATAATTTATTTACTGTCAATTTGTGCGAAAAAAGTACCGAACCGACACATTTATAAGCATAACTGATTTACCCTGATAACGATAATTTTACAAACGAAAGACTAACAAAATGCAATCAATTAAATTCCGGATAAAATAGACCAGTGCGCTACTACTGAAGTATCGCAGAATTATTTCTAACTGTTAAACCGTGACAGATACGAAGATTTACTAAGAGTCAAAAAATATTTGTCAATAATGTGTCTTTGTTGTAGAAAAATTTCAAACCGAAGCACTAAAAATAAGAAAAATAGTGGTTAATGTAAGTGGCGAAGACATCGGTTCACCATTCCAAAACACCATAGTGTTAGAGTTAAAAGTATTATAATGTGGCATTTTTATGGTGTTACACGTTTACCAAATTTCATTCAAATCGCAAATGTCGTTGTGAAGTTATCAACAAAAATTGAAAAATTATTCTTGACTTTGAAGCCCTCTCACGGTCAAACGGTGCAACTTGGTATATAGGTATGTTGTGTTTATTCGCAATATTTTGACTCAGTGAGATGGGGGTTCTTCTATGGGACCGCCTTTCTGGGACACCCTGTATAAAAATAATTTCGAAAACGGGTGAACCGTTACAGTATCAGCCTTTACGGCTGAACGAAAGGTACCACAAAACATTTTAAGACCTGCAGTATTATACGGTCCTTCCTAAATTCATAAAGTAATAATTGAGGTGTTGACTTGGCACAGCCCGTCAATACTTGTTGTTGCCGCGCCTACTGCCAAAACGTTCAATCCTGTGCCCGTCTTAGGGCCGGTTTCTCAATGTCCAGTTAAAAGTGTCAGATAGTTAGCTGCCAGTTGGCGTTTCTATGGATACAACTGTCAGATAAGATTTACGTGAATTCGTATGTTTAACCTTCAATTGTTTAAACAATTTATCTGACAGATAACTGTTATCTTCCAGATAAATATTTACCTGAACATTGAGAAACCGGCCCTTAGTAGATCCGGGAATAATTTGTTGTTCTTTTCTGTTCCAGGTAGAATGTGGGTAATATTACTTTACTATGCTTGGGCGTTTCTGCCACTGGTATATGTTGTTGCCCTAATATTCAAAGTGCCAGCTACTGGATATCTGGTGATATTTATCACCTTTTTTCGTTTATAGGTATGTTATATCGGGGTAGTTTTCAGGCTGTCCATAATGTTGGTACCCCCGAATGTTTCCAGATTTCTGGGTCTGAAGTACACTGACTCATCCGATTTTAGGTACAGACCTTATGTTCATTGGGTCACTAAAAATGACTATGGCCTCAATTTTCTGGGAAGAAGTACCCTTCCAATTTTCCATCGAAAAAGAATATTCGGTGATATAACAAAATGTTCTCAAAATATTTAAAATCAATCACTTAATACAAAAAGTAATATCACAGATCAACAGGCTTGTAAGAACAGAAGTGTTCCATTTGAGTGGTAACTTAAATATGTCTGTAGACAGCTGCAATAAAAAAAAACAATGGAGCTATACTTTGTTAAATTAATCAAAGGCATGGGTAAAATAAAATTTTCTGGACCGAAACAAAATATTCTTGAATGTTAGTATTTTTGTCGTATGGAAAATAAAGATGATAATTATAAGATTGGATGACATACCTGGTAAAAAATGAAGCCAAGTTGATTGACTCAGCACTATTCGCACTTAACGGTGATGCCCGTTTATTATTTTCCTATAGCAGGAAGCAATATTACGAAATCCCCTTGCAACCAAATCATCGCCAGCCCCCCCCCCCCCCAAAATTGTGTTATGCCGCTAGGTCTTTTCTTCACAGGTCAGTAGATAGCCTATTATCAATACAGCAACTTTTTCAGTTTTTCAACCCCCCCACCTCTCAACCACCCTAACATAACCTCCCTCCAAAAGAAAAAACAATTGAATATGGTCCGGAACCCCTAAAATGCCTAAAAACGAAGTTTGATCTGTTTCCTTGGTAGACGATTTGCCTCGACAACACTGTAGGCAATGCTTCCTCCGCCAGCTCCGCCATATCTCTCTTTATCTGCCAGTTACCAGAGTCCCGCATTCTTAGATGTGCTGCCACTACTGTCAGCTCAATCCAGGATGTCACCATCGGCAGTTCGAGCAAGGCCTGCTGCAGTTGGGGTCGTCCTCTTTGCACTTGTGATGCCCATGCAGGCACCCCTTGTATCCGTCCAAGACTTCGGACCACTGTGGATTTCTGCACATAATGCCATCGCCACCAGACCACCGTATTATACACGATGTCCCACGACGATTAAGACAAGCAATATATCGGAACTGGACAGTAGTAGCGAATTATAATTTTGGGGGTGTAAATTAGAGCAAATATAGTATCTTTTCCTATTATTGTGACAGTCAATGAGGTATTTGTTTTTGGTCACGTGACGTCCGATCCAATTTTTTTAATGGGACACCCTGTATATTTGTGACTTTTTGTTTTCCTCCCAATAAAACAATACCAACAAACTAGCACACTTGGGGTCTAAAGTGATGGTCATTTTACTTTGTTTTTTTCAAATGTAGCACCCTGTATGTTTTATTTTAAATCGAAATATCTACTAATACCCTATCTCGCCTTGTAATATCTTTTTTCGCGACGTTGTCAAGTTATAAATTATGTTTCCAAATCATCAAACAAATATACAATGTGTTCCACCATCATGTCGACAAACTTTGAGGTATGAAAATATAATCAAAGTTATCGAGAAAAAATGCGAAAAAAGGGGTCATCCTTCTAATTAATTTTTTATTACATTTTCAATTTCTGTATCACGACTCCATGGGTTCGCGCAGTAGTAGCGCCATAGCTTGATCATTTATCGACCGATTCACGACATTTTAAACTCATTTTATAGGAGAATGACTGGGCATATCAACTAAAGCAAAAAAGTTAATACCTGATAATTTCTAAGGCTAAAACAATTCACTAAACTAAAAAAAAATTTTTTTGTAATGCACTTATCTGGGTTACTTACAAATAATGTGAAAAGAAGCCGTATTAGTGCCTATTTATTAAGACATTTATTAAGCAGGATGTTTCCTGTCTTACCACATGCAATTCGTGTATGGAGCACTAAAACTTTTGACAGAATAGGCCATTTTGTATTATGACTTCTTTATCAAAGCGCCATGTGTTCACGCAGTTGTAACGCCACATCTTGATTATCTATCAAGCGATTCACGACTTTTTGGACTCATTTTATATGGGAATGATTAAATATATCAACTAAGGCAAAAATACAATATCTAACGATTTCTAAGGCTAAAAAATTCACCAAACTGAAAAAAAAAGTTTTTTTGTAATGCACATGCTTTGGTTACTTGCAAATAATTTGAAAAAAAAACCGTATTAGTGCCTATTTATTGAGACAGTTTAATGTTTAGCAGGATGTTTCCTGTCTAAAGGCACGCAATTTGTATATGTAGCACTAAAATCATCGATGAAATAGGCTTTTTTGTTCCAATTTTGAAATAAACAAGAATTTGGTACGCACATTGTCTTTATTGGACTTCAGTACAGATTATTACTTCAATGTAATGAACAAATGTGATTATTTAGTATTTAAATTAATCATCGAAATTTTCAAAATGTCCGCCATTTTTATTTAGGCACGCTTGATTTCTGAAACTAAGGCCTCTGGATTACTCGACGCTAAGCTACGCTCCAGTCTGTTTTCTTTGATCTCCAAGTGAGTCCAACATATCTCATTTCAATTAGTCGCCTTTCAGTCATTTGGCTGAATACTAAATAAATAATACTAAAAACAAAAATAATAAAATCCGTTTGTAAATTGCATTTAAGTAATAATCTGCACCGAAGTCCAATAAAGACAATGTGCATACCAAATTCTCGTTTATTTCAAAATTAGTCGTAATAAAAAAGCCTATTTCGTCGATGATTTTAGTGCTACATAAACAAATTGCGTGTCGTTGGACAGGAAACATCCTGATAAACATTGAACTGTGTTTATAAATAGGCACTAATATGGCTTTTTTCCAAATCATTTGCAAGTAACCGAAACAAGTGCATTACAAATTTTTTTTAGGTTTGGTGGATTTTTTTAGCCTTAGAAATTGTCGGATGTTATGTTTCTGCCTTAGTTGATATGCCCAGTCATCCCCCTATAAAATGGGTCCAAAAACTTGTGAATCGCTCGATAAATAATCAAGATATGGCGTTACAACTGCGTGAACACATGGCGCTGTGATACAGAAGTCATAATACAAAAAGGCCTATTCTGTCGAAAATTTTCGTGCTACATACACGAATTGCATGTGGTTAGACAGCAAACATCCTGCTAAACATTAAACTGTTTTAACAAATAGGCACTAATAGGGCTTTTTTTCAAATTATTTGCAAGTAACCAAAACAAGTGCATTACAAAAAATTTTGTTTTTTCAGTTTGGCGAATTTTTTAAGCCTTAGAAATTATCAGATATTGTATTTTTTACCTTAGTTGATATACCCAGTCATTCCCCTATAGAACGAGTCCAAAAAGTCGTGAATCGCTCGATAGATAATCAAGATATGGCGTTACAACTGCGTGAACACATGGCGCTGTGATACAGAAGTCATAATACAAAAAGGCCTATTCTGTCGAAAATTTTAGTGCTACATACACAAATTACATGTGGTAAGACAGGAAACATCCTGCTAAACATTAAAGTGTCTTAATAAATAGGCAATACGGCTTTTTTTTTCAAATTATTTGTAAGTAACCCAAATAAGTGCATTCCAATTTTTTTTTTCAGTTTGGTGAATTTTTTAGCCTTAGAAATTGTCAGGTATTATCTTTTTTTGCTTTAGTTGATATGCCCAGTCATTCTCCTATAAAATGAGTCCAAAATGTCGTGAATCGGTCGATAAATAATCAAGCTATGGCGCTACAACTGCGCGAACCCATGGAGTCGTGACACAGAAATTGAAAATGTAATAAAAAATTAATTAAATGGTTGACCCCTTGCTTTTCGCATTTTTTTCTCGATAAGTTTAATTGTATTTTCATACCTCAAAGTTTGTCAACATGATGGTGGAACACATTGTATATGATTTTTATTAATAGAACACACTGTATATTTTATTTAACATAGAAGTATTCCCTAGTAATGGCTTACGACGTGAACAAGTTTTAACTGGTGTTCCTGAAATAATAAAACCGTTTCCCTTGCACATACTATCTATTTCGAATACTAGGTTAGTACAGGAACGCTTAAATATCTTCAAACCTGGCGCAGCTGGAACGAGAAAATCAATACCTACAAGTTTTTGAGCATGCAGAATTCAAAAATTCTAACAGCAGCGTTGCCACATCTAGCACTTTTACGTTACACGTCATAATTTTGTTATTTTCAATAGAACCCTCTACTTATCTTTATTGCAATGAATTGCGCATGTCGAATTTAGTCTCACAATTTCAAAATTTTGTTTCTATTAATTACTGAGATACGGCCACACCGCTTTTTCAGTAAACAGTACCGAAACGCTTGAATATTTCCAGAACTGATACAGCTGGAGCGGTGAAATTCAATACTTAGGGGTTTTTGAACATACTATTCATTTTTTATTTGCAATAAAACTACAAATAATGCCACCCCTAGAAGGCTGAGCCTTGTGGCGGGGTATAGGCATACATAGTAAGATAATTATAATACGTCACAAGAAATTTTACGGTACCATCTTCTAAAGCCAGTGGTTATCGAACAGCATTAGCATCTCATCCTTTCACACCAGAACTGGATCTTGACGACTGATATCTTGCGATAGTTGTCTTTCCGTATGCTTCATTGGACTTTCTGCGAACTCGTTTACTTGAGGCAACCAAAGATTGGTAGCGGATAATACCAATAATGTTTTCATAAGTAATTGTGCTGTTAAAACTAAAAATTTCGGAAATCGGATCGAATAACCGTCATTGAATTTGACAGAATTCAAAAATGCATCGGCGTCGTCAGATTTTCCAATTTTACCTTTCACGCCATTACTTTGAATGAAATGCCCTATTTATGAAGTCTTACGTAAAAGTGGTAAATCTGACAACACTGATGCTAGCATTTTTGAATTTTGCTGTAAAAAACTCTTCGATATTGATGTTTTTTGTTTCAGCGGTGGCAGTTTTGGAAATATTCAAGCGTTCCGGCACTTTTTACTGAAAAAGCGGTGTTGCCATATCTCAGTAATAATAGAAACAAAATTTTGAAATTATGAGACCTTATTAAATTCGACATCCGCAATTCATTGCAATAAAAATAAGTAGAGGATTCTATTTAAAATAAAAAATTATGACGTGTGACGTAAAAGTGGTAAATCTGGCAACGCTGCTGTTAGAATTTTTGAATTCTGCATGTTCGAAAACCTGCAGATATAGATTTTCTCGATCCAGCTGTGCAAGTTTTGGAGATATTTAAGCGTTCGTGTACCTTTTACTGAGCTGGTATTCGAAATAGGTAGTATGTGCAAGGAAAACGGTTTTATTATTTCAGGAACACCAGAAAACTTGTTCATGCCGTAAACCATTACTTGGGAATACTTCTATGTTAAATAAAATATACAGTGTGTTCTATTAATAAAAATCATACAGGGTGAGTTTTTAGTATCGGCTCGGTCGATAACTACACTACTGCAGAAGATAGCGAAAAAAGTTGTATATAAAAGTTGTAGCCACGGATATGCTCATTGCTCAGAAAATATTTAGATTTATACAGGGTGATCCATAACTACGTGGCGATGCAAACATGAGTTTTTTTTTAAATGAGACACCATATATATTATTCCATTTTCAAATTCTAGTAATGATTTCCGTTCTTCCAATATAGGGTATTGTTACATTATACAGGGATTTCAAAAGTTTTTTTTTTTGGCTTTGGAAGCTAAGTCCATTCAGCCACGAATTTATGAAATCATGCTAAACGTATTCATGGAGCTTGTTGGAAGGCAAATTATAAATTTGCCTTATAGGGTTGTCTGTCTCTAACACTAAGTAGTAGACTAATACACATTTGCACACCTTTTATTCTACACGCAGGACCCTAAGCAATCAGTAAAAAATGGTAGACGATAATACAAATGTTGATAACAGGGACACACGCTTCACGCTAAGGTGCCGGTCATAGCGACTTTGAATATACATACAAGACAGGCAACGGAAAGGAGTAGGTTTGTAACACAAGGAAAGAAACAGAGGAATCATCAATTAGGCTTCAGTTACACACCAGTCTGCACATTTCCACTCAGAAAGCGAACTCATATTTTGCGTCTACATCTCTTGAAGAACTCCCATAAAATTGACCTAACCAACAAATTTTTGGTGCTGAGATACAACAAAGAAGTTTGACTTTGGGGCAGAGGGACTCGTAGAATCCTTAACTGTTCTAGCATGAAATTTGAGGCGACCGCATTATACTGGCATTGAAACAGAAAATGGTTTATATCATCACGGTTCCCATCACAGCTGCATATATCCGACAGTTCGAGTCCAAGTCGGTGTAAGTGCGATTTAACGGTAGCATGACCAACGAGACATCGGAAGTACATGGATTGTATTCGCCTGTCCAGGTGGCTTCTTTGTCCCAACGTAGTTTTAGGTAAGGATGGATAGATCTTGCAGTATTGGTTGTTACTGTTTCTACAAAAGTCCTTCCATTCTGTTTCCCAGCTCAATCTAATTATTGATTTTCTCTTAGACACAACATCCCATTCAGAGACGGATTCCACCTCTTGCCCTGTTAACGCCGCTTCCTTAGCCAATCGGTCCACCTTCTCATTTCCATCTATATGTGCATGGCCTTTGACCCAAATAAATGTTACGGATTTACCAATGCGTTTCAGGTGTAATTCTTTTTCCAAGATAGAGACAATAACTCTGTTGTGGTATATGTGCTTGGAAGGGTACTTTAAAGCAACTAGAGATGACTGAGAATCTGAAAAAATAATGTAGTGCTGATACCGTGTATAATTGGAAATAACCCAGCCTAGAGCAAGTTCAATGGCCTTCAGCTCGGCAGTAAATATTGAGCATATTGCGTCTAGTTTGAACATTAGCGATTCTTGATTATTTTGGACGAATATCGCGCATCCCATCCCATGTTCATTCCTTGATCCATCCGTGTAAATTTTACATGGGTTGTCGAATTTTTCAAGCATCTCATGCATTAGCTGTGTGGAGTAGAAGTTACTGGTGAATGGTAGAATTTGCACGTCAAGACTGGAAAAAGATATACTGTAGTGAAAAAAAACGGGATTTTTCTTTCACTGCTTCCGGTAGTCGAGATGTTAGGAAATGCCTCGGCAAGAGTTGGGGAACTTTTATTTTGCCACCAAGGTAACGTCAGATTGTAACTGGTTAATTGTGATATTTTTGTTGTAATGTTGATTTGTCCATGGAATTTGCATTTTATTACAAACTTTTCTGCCAAAAACAGTCTTCTCAGGTGTAAAGGAGCTTCTTGGCACTCGGCTAGCAGGGTAGCGGTTGGAGTAGATATTAAGGAACCCAATATCAGCCTTAAAGCTTTGTATTGCAATCTATCAAGTTTAGCCAAGCGAGATTTTGTCGCGGAACCATATAGGAAGCAACCGTAATCGAGGATAGATTTTGTGTAAGCTCTGTAGAATAAGAGATTTATTTTGGGATCAGCTCCCCATCTGTGGCTGTTCACGGCTTTGAGGATATTCAGGCTCCTCTCACATTTGACAAGACATTTGTTAATGTGATCGTTCCAAGTCAATTTTGAGTCTAAAGTAATTCCCAGATAAGTGTAGCTGTTAAGTACAGGAATATTAATGTTGGCCAGTGATATACTGTCTCGCATGGGCAATCGGTGACGAGAAAAAAATACCACGGCAGACTTTGTCGGAGAAATTTCTAGACCTTGTTCATAGAAGTAGTTTTTGCAGTTGTGGAACACAGAGCTGAGAAGGTCAGTACATCGTTGATACGTCTTATTCTTTATATAAAAGCAAAAGTCATCAGCATATTGTAGAATGTTACATTCAGGGCCCATTGTATTCGTATGCATATCAAGGGTGTATAAGTTGGACAGTAAGGGGCTGATGACAGAGCCTTGTGGTAATCCTTGGTGTACGAACCTTGGTCCTAAAATTTTATTATTGCATCGTATGAAAACTTTTCTATTTATAAAAAGGTTGACCAAAACGCATGCATATCTATTTGGTATCTCAAGTTTCAGCAACTTATCGTAGAGTATACTAGGGACAACATTGTCATAAGCACTAGATATGTCAATGTATAGGGATGCTAGATAGTCATTTTCAGAGAATGTAATTTGTATGTCAGTTACCAAGCTTGATACGCATTCAATGGTGCCTAATCCTCTTCGAAAGCCAAACTGCGATACCGGGTATGCTTTTTTATTTACTAACCACCACTCAAGTCTTGCTTTAAGGATTCTTTCAAGTGTCTTCAACATGCAGGGCATTAGTGAAATCGGTCTCAAAGAACTAGGATCATTTGGTTTAGGGACTGGAACGATTAATGCGTTCTTTAGAGCATCACAGCTTTCTCCCAAAAGTCGAATGCGATTGTATATGTTGCATAGAAAATCTAGAGCAATCTGGAGTAGATTGGCCAACATCAAGTAGTTGATTCCATCTATTCCTGGTGCAGTTATTTCAGAGACTTTAATGTTAGCTACCATTTCCTGAGTGCTAATTGGCTTCAGTAAAAAATGTTGCTCACTATCTTCAGTGCAGTGCAGTAGAGGAGGAGGCGCATAAGGTGGTGCTAGCTTACTGAATAGCTCTTTGACTATGGTTTCGTCATTTCTTGAGAAGGATTTGGTATTTTGAATTTTGTTGACGCGTCTCCAAATGCTTGAAGCAGATGTCTGTCTATTAAGGCTGCTACAAAACTGGGCCCATCCATTTTTTGCTTTTCTTCTGAAGGTTCCTTTGCAAAGGGCATATAGTCTTTTGTATTCCAAGAAGTTGGCTAGCGTAAGATTGGATTTGTAGTTTATGAATGCTTCTTTTCTAATGGCAACAGCCAAGGAGCACTCTTCGTCCCACCAAGGGGGAGATTTATTTCGTATGGAAAAGGGAGTCAAGATTCTGCATGACTTATTTGCTGCGTTGGTGATAGTATTTGAAAGGAAGACTATCATGTCATTGGAGTGCTCGAAACAAGGACGTTCAGAGAATGAGTTCTCAATTTCCGAACGATATACATTCCAGTTGGCATTTTTCATTGACCATTTGGAGATCGGTTTTATAGTGAGATTTTCTGGACATAACCCATGATGACAATTTTAACAGGAAAGTGATCGGAATGTACAGGCTAGGGTAGACCAGTCAAAGGAAGAACATAATTTAACAGAAAGGATGGTTACGTCTTCAACTGATTTTGCCTGACCAGGAGGGCTGAGCCTAGTAGCTGAGCCATCATTAGCAACTACTAGATCCTGGAAGGAGTCGAGAGCTTCTGCCAAAATATTTCCATCGTTAGAGTTTATGGGAGATCCCCACATGCCATGGTGGGCATTGAGGTCTCCACCAATGATACAGTCGTACTTTAGTTGCCTAAAAATATTAATATAATCTAAAGTCGACGCTCTTATATTAGGGGGTCTATACAAGCTAATTACAGACAACTTCTGATTGTCCATGAATACGTTTATACCACAAACTTCAATATTTTCGTTAAAATTGTATGAAAAGTCTATAATTTCATATTGGATAGATTTGGAAACAAAAATGGCTACTCCACCGTAACCATTTAGTCTGTCTTTTCTTATGACATTGAAATTTTTGAATGATACATTATATGATGGCTTGTACCAGGTTTCGGACACTAAGGCAATGTCAAATTTTCCTTCTAGATGAAGTTGTGTGAGTGAATGCCTATTGGAAAGTAAGGATCTAGCATTCCACTGGATGATTTTTAAGTTTTTCTGTTCCATTTTCAAGGAAAAAAGCTATCTGCCATATTTCTAATCATACGGTCCAATCTATATCTCTGAACGTGAGGATTGCGCTCTCAGCACTCGATTTATCTTTATTACATTCTTGGAAGTATTGCTCGAACAAACCTTTTAAGGCAGAAGTGACTTGACTGATAAACTGATCAAGTCGATTAGCAGATTTTTCTTCCTCTCGTTGGAAAACTGGACCTGCGCAAAACCTTGTATTGTATTCTTTACGTACAGGGGGAAAATTAGGGGATGAATCTGTCTTTCTTTTCTTAGGCGGATTACTAGGTGCAGAAAAAGGTGTGGTGTGAACATCATTAAATCTGGTTTGCTGACTTGTTGATGCTACAGATTGAGGTCGCTGTGGTCTTAGTGGAGGAAATTCTGTATGTGAATTTACGAGAGGGGCGAACCTATTTTTATTAACTAAACTTGAGTAAGCTGGATTATCAACAACTTTTTCTGCTTCCCTGAAAGATAAGTTTGTGTTAGCCATGGTTTCTTTAATTCTTTGCTGTTTTTTGTAAACAGGACACTCTCTAAACGTTGAGTCGTGGCTACTTGTTTTACAAAATATACAAAACGTATTGCAATTAGAGCAATCTTCCACATTTTCAGATCCGCACCTCTTACACCTTTTTTTGTTTTTACACTGTGATGCATTGTGACCGTAACGTAGACACTGCAAACATTGGAGAACAGGATGGACATAAACCTCGACCGGACATCTAACTTTATTGATAAAAATGAATTGTGGCAAATTCCTGCCTGCAAAGGTAACGATAATTTTTTGTTTAGGGACTCGAGTAGTACCATTTTCATTTTTGACTATACGTGTCATACGGTGAACTCTTTTGACCGGAATACTCGACTGTATTGCCTCTTGTAACGTAGCCTCAGTGATATTTGTATCGACACCACGGACTAGTCCACGTCTTTCTGTCAAATAACTAGGGATATATGCTACTAAATTGTTCGATTGAAAAAATGAGTTTTGAACCAAGCAGTTTGCTATATTTCCTGAATCTACTTCTATTTTAATGCGGTTACGCCCAACGCTGCTAATTTCTTTGATGTGTTTATCAAAATCTCTTAAGGCCTGTAGTCTTTCACCCAACTTCATTGGATGCAGTCTACCTAGATTTAAATTAGTGTGTTCAACAAAAATACAAAACGGTCTTGTGTCACATGCTCTGAAACGATTTTCAGTATTTATCGACCGGGCTATGGATTTTTCTATTGTATAATCAGTCGAATTGTTTTTGTCCGAATTCCTTCCGCCGGTGATAGGAGAATTAAGGGATATATTTTCGTTATGAATTAGCGATGCAAACATATTATTATCGGGAACATTATCTCCATTATCAATACAAATTACATCCTCAACATACATGTTAGGTGGATTTTCTCCGGAATGCGTCGTCATATTCTCTATCCCGCCTGGGCGGCCGCCGCCAACGGGCATCTGTCACCAGAGCCGGTGGCAAAAAATCCTGGATGGCTCGGATCAAACGAAAATATTTGTACTTACAGTAAATAGGAGACTTGGCTATCTAACTTCAAATATCAAAGGTATAAGGTAACCTAAAAACTCACAACCTCACAAGAATGCTACACACACGTCCGAGCTATACAACGGTCGAGACGAGAATATTTCAAAAGTTATGACCATTTTTATATCCAAATCATGGTCAAATGAACGTACTGTACATCAAAAAGTAATGAATCATAAACTATTTTTTTCACATGGGGACATTAGAAATATCCTCTTATTTTAAAATCGGCTGTAAAGATAGCCCGTGACGCATATTCGTATACAGAGTGATGTAGAATGCAAAATCTAGGTTTTCTCCCTTTTTTTAAATATAACCCCCAATATTTTATTATACCATAGAATTGCCTTTAATATGCTCTTTCATCTTTGTATAGCACTTGTTATGGTTGGATTCATTAGTTTCCGAGATATTTCGATTTTTCTACAAATTTTAAATATACCTCTAGTTGGGCCGCTTTAAAAACTTTAATGGAAAATGACTTTATAAAAATTGCAGCATATTTTAGCAACAAGTTATTAACAGTTAACTACAAGAAGACCTGTTTCATTCCGTTTGCGTCCTACAAAAATCATCTACCCCAATACAATTGCATAACTATTACCATGGGCAACAATTCAGTTAATATCAGGGGAAAAAATTACACAAAATATTTAGGCATATATATTGACAGTCATCGTAAGTGGGACATGCATGTTGGTTACGTCGTGAGAAAGCTGAGAACTTTACTACCAAAATTCAGACATCTTTCAACTTTCTTGACTTAAAGTCACTTAATACCCTTTATCTTGCTCTTGTACAGTCACATCTCACCTACGGTATTTTAGGCTGGGGAGGAGCAACAGTCACCCATATGAGACACCTTGAAATTGCTCAGAAGCGTATAAGACAACTATATACCTATCAACTATTTATATTTCAGTACAAAAACAGAAGTATTCAAACTAAAGTTGACCATACATATGTCACCCGTCAGAAGGCACAATCGCATATTTTGGTACCGAAACCGGAAGAATCAGTGCTGTTGAGATCGTGGATGTTTTTTGGACCCAAACTGTGAAACAATTCGCCTTTAGAATACATAGGTCCTTGAACTCTTTGAATTTATTTAAAGTAAAAGTCAAACAATGGATATATAAAATCCCTAGAACAACTCTTCAACAAAATTAAAATAACAATATAGATGAAGGTCATTATCACGGACAGAGGTTTGTATTTAATATTATTTGCATGTTTAGAAATTACTGTCTCTGATTCTTTTTTTCCAATACTCATCCATACAGAGTTTTTTATTGAAGTTGTAATAGTCGGACACCATGTTTATTCTATTGTCCCCTGATATCTTGCAGTTTTTGTTTCAGTTTTATGTAGCGCATCATATCAAATTATCAATTAATATTTTTACTCATTTGTAATTTGTTTTTTTATTTACTTTGTTTTAATCTGTACCTATTGTGAGTTTAAGATTCTTTTTACAACTATTATGCTATTCAATCATTGGCTTATGCCCAGCAAAAGTTTTTACTTTTTGGGCTTCTCCAAGTTTGTTGTGCAGATATTCCATTTAATGTAAATCTGTGTATAGCGTTTACTTTTTATCACAATAAACTACTACTACTACTACCTTCTATTTGTTTACTAAAATTTATTTATTCTGAGAAAATACTATCAAATTTTATTTTTGCTTAACAATCAACTAAAATATAAGGCCATAATAGTACTTGATCAAGTCAAAACACTTAGGGCCGATTTTATCAACAGGCGCATTTTAACAAAGGCTTTGACCAATCAGAGCAGCCCGTTCAAGAACATGCATCTGTCAAAGTACTCTGAAAACTATTGATTTCTCTTGAGATTTACCTCAAAAAGGTTAAAAATGACATGTTTTATATACAGATCGACCATTATGAACCATCTAGTATCTTTTCCAGTCTGATTTTCCATCCTAAATGGGTGAAAAATTCTTGTTTAACCAAAAGTTTAGCAATTGCTAATTTCAACCAATCAGATTCCGCCATAACTGTACATTTGATTGCTGGTTTTTTCTTCTGCTAAATGATAATGATGACAAAAAATTAGGGCTTTGAATAATTTTTTTGTGATAAATGGAGAGATCAAATATAAGTTTTACAACAAAACTGTTTTTGTTTTGTTTCTTTTCGCAATAATCCAAAAGTTATATGAAAATAAAAATGAGTTTTTAAATCCAGAACCGAAAACACGCCGACGGCTCCCGACCCGTGTGACGTACTCCATGAAAATACTTGTAACAGTTGTAACTAAAATGTATATTTGTTGCAACATAGGCGATGAATGAAGTTTCGAACTTGAGATGAAGTCAACGATCGCAATAGATATCTCTGAATGGTCGAAATTATGTAGATCACAAATCCCGGTAAGAAGGTAACGAATCCCAAATCAAATATGTACCGTTGAGGCGATCCGTTCGCCGAGATGGCGGGTGGCCGAGTGGTTACGGTGGCCGACCACGCGTGTCTGTTTTGTGGGATGTGCTGATGGCTGTTGGTTCGAGACCCTGCCCGTGCAACTATTTTTTTTTCATTTTTTTTTAAGCAAAATATTTATTGATATACGTTTTACTCATATTACACACATTTTTTTTGTACCATCGACGTGAATGTGTTTTTGAATCAAATTTTATTACATGTTTTACTAGCACTACAAAAATTCCGAATAATTATACTTTTTTGGAATAATTTCATTTTAATACCGCTATCAGAGCAGTAATTGGCGATTGATATTGACGAATAAACTTCGCTTCCACTGACTGAATTCTCCACCACCTCCGGTACTTAGCTTTTGCAATATGTCAAGTAAAATGTCTAATAAAATTTGATTCAAAAACATTTATGTCGATCGTACAAAAAAATTTGTGTAATATGAGTAAAACGTATATCAATAAATATTTTGGTTAAAAAAAATGAAAAAAAGTAATTGCACGGGCAGGGTCTCGAACCAACAGCCATCAGCTCATCCCACAAAACAGGCACGCGTGGTCGGCCACCGTAACCACTCGGCCACCCGCCATCTCGGCGAAGGAATCGCCTCAATGGTACATATTTGATTTGGGATTCGGTACTTTTTTACCGGGATTTGTGATCTAATTTCAACGATTCAAAAAGATATTTCGATCGTTGACTTCGTCTCAAGCTCCGAACTTCATTCATCGCCTATGTTACAACAATAGTTTGATAAAAAGTGTCATCCAGCTTTGACGTTTTGCTTTCAATATTGATAAAATACTATTGGACGATATTTATTAACCTAGCCCGCAATACCCAATAGAAAGCTTTTGCTAAATAACAACCAATAGAAAAGCTTTGTTAAATTCTTTGTTAAATATGCATGTTGATAAAATCGGGCCTTAATTTACGAGACAATATAGGTCAAGTGCGCTGAGGAAACAATTTTATGGACGTCATGCATAATACTAGGCAGATGTATCAGGTAGGCTATGAAATATTAAACGACACAGTTCAAATAAAACGATTCTTCAATCTTTCAACCGCATTAGTTTTAGAGTGCCTCCGTTCTGTACATTGCTGTTCATAGTTGATATATTCTAGAGGCAAGTAGACAATTTCTCAAAGATTCTTTTGAATACCCTCAATGGAAAAATCAATTTTTAGAACTCGGTTTTTCACACAGTACGCAATTATTGAGCAGGTTATGAAAACTGTCAATTTTTCAAAGCCTACCTGATAAATTTGTTTCCTCAGCATACCTTATAATTTAATTGTTCGTTAAATAAAAAATAAATTAGATAGTACTTTCTCAAAATAAATAAATTTCAGTACACAAATAGAAGCTATATTTTAAATTTACCGAAAAATCGAAATATCTCGGAACTGATGGACGTAGGTACAACAAGTGCTACACAAAGATGAAAGAGCATATTAAAATCAATTCGTTGGGATAATAAAATGTTGGGGGTTGCATTTAGAAAAAAGGAGAAAATCTGGATTTTGCATTCTACATCACCCTGTATACAAATATGCGTCACGGGCTTTTTTTAAAGTCGATTTTAAAACTAGAGGGTATTTCTAATCTTCTCATTTAAAAAACTTATGTTTGATTCATTACTTTTTGATATACAGTACGTTCATTTGACCGTGATGTAGATACAAAAATGGCCATAACTTGTTGTTTTGTATAATGTAAGAATACCCTATATTGGCATAACGGAAATTACTAGTAGAATTTGAATTTCGAATAATATATAGGGTGTCTCATTTAAAAAAATGCATGTTTGCATCACGTGGTTATGGATCACCCTGTATAAATCTAAATATTTTCTGAACAATGAACATATCCTTGGCTACAACTTTTATATACAACTTTTTTCGCTATCTTCTGAAGTAGTGGAGTTATCGACCGAGCCGGTACTAAAAACTCACCCTGTATATATTCGTTTGAAAATTTGGAAAAATAATTTATAACTTGGCGACTTCGCAAACGCTGTCAATATATATGCCTAAATATTTTGTGTATGAGGGATACGCTGCTCTCTGCACTGCGCAAAATGCCGGTGTGCCGTGCGGCGGCGCACATCTTAGCCGCCAGAATGCAGAAGGCAGTCATCCATGGGTCCCTTCGTCTGCTTAGGACGCACGATACGCGGACCCAGTGATTGCTCACCTCACGGTGTGAGGAGTAGTCGCTGGGGAATGGAACAGCAGCCCGGTGTGTCGGAGCCCGGGTTGCACCTTTTTTGTTTTTGTTTTGTTTATATATATATATATATATATAATCAATACCTTATGTACCCTTAGGGTGTCAAGGTTTTCATGAAACTCTTACAAAATTATTTATTGGTAAACTGGGCCCATGCTTTCTTATCATGTGCCATTCTCGTCGCTACATTCCAAGTCAATCCTCTCGCTTCTAGACTCTTCATAATCTCATCATTCCATGTCTTCTGTGGTCTTCCTCTTTTTTTCTTTCCAGGTGATCTTGCTAGCCATACTTGTTTTGTCTGCCTGTTGTCCCTCATTCTGATTAAGTGGCCAAACCATTTAAGTCGTCTTCGTTCAATACTTTGTAAAATCGATTCAACGTTCAGATCTTCTCGTATTTTGTCATTTCTGATTTTGTCCCTTTTCGTTACCCCTTTCACAGCTCTCAAATATTTCATCTCCATAGCCTGAATTTTACTCTGTGTTCGTCTACTCAATGTCCAACTTTCGCATCCATAAGTCAAAATGGGTTTGTAAACAGTGTTGTATACCGTTATTTTAGTCTCGATGGATACTTCTTTTTTCCTAATAAAGTTATTTGCTATCGCGTAGTACAGTTTTGTGGTATTTTCAATCCTCTCGTTTATTTCAGCGTCATTCTTCCCATTTCTATGTATTTTAACTCCAAGATAGCTGAATGCTTCCATCTCCTCTATCTCTTCACCATTAAGTCGAATTTTGTCACATACACTGTCTTTACCTATGGTCATTATTTTTGTTTTTTTGGTGTTTATCTTCATGTTTTTCCGATTTAAGGCGTCATTCCAAATTTGTAGGTTGTACTGCAATTCTTTTTTGTTTCTAGCAAATATGACCAGATCGTCTGCAAAAGCACATTCTGCAATGCCGATGGGTTCAAGGTTTCTGTAACCTACGTGTAGCTTCTTTGTGGTTCCTTTAATTTCCTTCAGTACGTCATCCAATACTACGTTGAATAGTACTGGGCTTAAAACTCCTCCCTGTCTCAATCCTTCATTAGTTACGAACTCCTCCGATTGCAAATTTCCAGTTCGTATAAAATTTCTGGTATTTCTATAGATGCAAGCTATGTTATTTCTGAGAGTTGCACTTACTCCTCTTTTCTTTAGAGTGTCCCATACAATTTGTCGCGGAATACTGTCGAAAGCCTTTTCTAAATCCAGGAATGCGATATAAATGCTACTTCTGTTCTTCTCGATCATTTGCTTAATAGTGAATATATGATCTTGTACTCCTCTTCCTTTTCTGAATCCACTTTGCGGTTCTTCCAACTGCTCTTCTATCACATATTTGAGTCGATCTTCTAGAATTCTCTCATAAAGCTTACATACTATGCTTATCATAGTAATTCCTCGATAGTTGGAGCAGTCTTTATTGTCGCCTTTCTTGAATATTGGTAGTATTATTCCCAATTCCCAATCCTTAGGTATAATTTGCTCACACCATACTCTATTGAATAGGTAAGTCAGTACTTCCAATCCAATATTTCCTAAGTTCAAAATCATTTCTGCTGTTATTTCATCTGGGCCTGCACTTTTTCCTCGTTTCAACTTCTTGACCGCTTGTTCTACTTCGGTTAAAGAGATTTCATCCTGATATCCATCACTACCATACTCACATTCTACGGCTGTATTTCCAGAGGTCTGACCCACATTCAGCATATCCACAAAGTATTCTCTCCATCGTGCTATTATGTCCTCATCCTCGGTTAATAAAGTTCCTTGATTAGACATAATGTATCTGTTGGTAGTCCTTTTACCTTTCCTGAGACCCTTCAACACTTTATAGAACAGTTTCTGGTTTCCATGTCTGTCAGCTTCCATTTTTCTTCCAAACTCTTCCCATGAATTTTGTTTTGCAAGTTTTACCATTCCTTTCACTTTTATGCGTTGCCTTTTGTAAGAATCATAATTCTCGTTGTTTCTGTTAGCTAAGTACGCCTTCCATTTACATTTCTTGAGTTTTATTTCTGCCTTCACTTGTTCGTTCCACCATCCAGTTTGTTTTCTATTTGTCGTCTTTCTAACAGTCCCACAGAGTTTCCTAGCGGTTTTAACTATATTTTCTTTGATTACTTCCCATAACTCTTCCACTGTTTCAATGTTGTTCATGTTGCGTTTGATCTTTACCATTGCTGCTTCCATTTGCTCTCGATACTTTTCTGCAACTGCATTCTCTCTGAGTTTGTACGTTCTTATCACTTCTTTAACTTCTATACTTCGTTTATTCGTTGTTTTTCTTTGTTCTTGTTCCCTCATATGTATGGCCAACTTAGTCATTACCAGAAAATGATCTGTGTAGGCTTCTGGTCCTCTTCTCACCCTCGTGTCTTTCACCTCTCTCTTGAATTCGTTATTAACTATAATGTAGTCTATAATAGACCGTTCCCCCCTACTTTGAACCTCTCTGGTATACTTATGTATATTTTTATGTCTAAAAAATGTATTAGTTATCATTAAATTATTGACGATGCAAAAGTCTATTAATCTTGTTCCATTGTTATTTCTAATTTCTTCACCTTCTTTTCCGATGGATTTGCCAGTCTCTTCATCCCTTTTCCCCACTCTAGCATTTAAGTCGCCGACGATGATTAATCTTCCTTCAGTATTTTCAATTGTCTCTGTCATCTGTTCCCAAAAATAATCCTTACTTGCCGATGTATCATCCTCGTTCGGTCCGTAAGCAACTATGACAGTTGTATCATTTGTTCTATCCAGCTGCATTTCAATTTTCAATATTCGTTCCGAAACACTGATCCATTTCCGTATACATTTTCTGTTTTCCTTGTGTATTATACATCCCACTCCTTCTTTTGCTCTGCTCCTACTGTCGACCCCACTGTATATTAGTACATGGCCTCCTTTCAATGTAGATTCTCCTGTACCTTTCTTTTTCGTTTCAGTTATACCTAATATATCGATATTCAAGTGTTCGATTTCATCTACAAGCTCATCTTCTTTTCCTGATACACTTCTAACATTCCATGTTGCTATTTTCCAAGTTTTCATATTTGTACTGCGTTTACTATGACTATTAATATTTTGATCATCAATTTTTCCTTGCCAAATCGTCAACAAAACTGTCTTCATTATGCCTTTTTATCACTTTTTTGAACTTTCTAACATTTTTGTATCTTTATTCCATCTGAATTCTTCTTGTCCTATTGTTAACTTTTTGAACCCCATTTTAACTATATTCCCCTTCTTACGTTCCTCCAGTGCCTTTTGTCTCAACAATTTTTGTATATCTATCTCCTCTTTTGATAGGTCATGGTTAATGTAGACAGGTCCAGCAGATGAGTTTCGTAGTCTTTTTTTGTTAATCATAACCTCTTGTTTTTCTTGGTGGCTATTTAGTTCTGCTAAATATGTTTTTTGTCCTAATTTTCGGGTTCTAATAACCTCTACTTTGAGATCCAAATGTTGCTCTAAAAATAATTTGACGTTGTTTGTGAGCGCCTTTGGATCATTATCATCCATGGAGGCTCCTGTGATAACTATGTTTTTTTCTCTTCTTTCCCTTTCTAGTCGGTCTACGCTGTTCCTTAGATAGGCTATTTCTTTTTTCAGTTCTTCGTTTTCTGCTTTCATTAACCCTTGGGATTCTTTTATCATTTTATTTTCTTCTTTTATTGTCTTTATCTCCTCACGATATTCCTTTTGCTCATTTCTCATTTCTAAAATTTCTAATTTCATTTCCTTCATCATGTTTAGTAGCGCGTCGAGCTTCTCGTCACTGGTATTAGTTCTGAGTGGCGATCTCATTAGTTTTCTTGACCTTCCAAAGATCTCTTCCTTTTCCTCCTCCCTACGTCGTTTACCCTCATCCGTTGAAATATTACCTTCAGCCATTTCGAAATAATTTCCTCGATGCGGTCCTGTTCGTTTATCGCTGACAATGTTAAAGTATTTAACGAAACACCACAACGTTAACTCTTTATGCTGTGGAAAAACTATCCACCGCGAAAAAAGTTGGCCCCAGTCGACCCGTCGGAAGCCGAACTCTTATCGGTGTAACAGCAGCGAAATATGTTTTTGCCTTATTATTCTTATTTATATTGAAAATCTACAGATCCTACCTTATTTCTTATGCACTTGACACTCTGTTTATCTCACTTATAAAATAGTCAGTTTTAAACAATTATTCGCTCGAAATTTCCCATGAATTTGGGGTAAAATCTCGGAGCTCACTTTACGCACCCTTTCCACGTTTGCTGGCAGAGCCGGACTAATTTTTCCCCTTTATATTAACTGAATTGTTGCCCATGGTAATAGTTTTGGAATTGTATTTGGGTAGATGATTTTCGTAGGACGCAAACGGAATGAAACAGGTCTTCTTGTAGTTAACTGTTAATAACTTGTTGCTAAAATATGCTGCAATTTTTACAAAGTCATTTTCAATTAAAGTTTTTAAAGCGGCCCAACTAGAGGTATATTTAAAATTTGTAGAAAAATCGAAATATCTCGGAAACTAATGAATCCAACCATAACAAGTGCTATACAAAGATGAAAGAGCATATTAAAGGCAATTCTATGGTATAATAAAATATTCGGGGGTTATATTTAAAAAAAGGGAGAAAACCTAGATTTTGCATTCTACATCACTCTGTATACGAATATGCGTCACGGGCTATTTTTACAGCCGATTTTAAAATTAGTGGATATTTCTAATGTCCCCATGTGGAAAAAATAATTTTTGATTCATTACTTTTTGATGTACAGTACGTTCATTTGACCGTGATTTGGATACAAAAAGGGTCACAACTTTTGAAATACCCTGTATAAACAATACCCTATATTGGAAGAACGGAAATCATTACTAGAATTTGAAAATGGAACAATATATATGGTGTCTCATTAAAAAAAAAACTCATGTTTGCATCGCCACGTAGTTATGGATCACCCTGCATAAATCTAAATATCTTCTGAGCAATGAGCATATCGGTGGCTACAACTTTTATATACAACTTTTTTCGCTATCTTCTGAAGTAGTGGAGTTATCGACCGAGCCGGTACTAAAAACTCACCCTGTATATATTCGTTTGAAAATTTCGAAAAATAATTTATAACTTGGCGACGTCGCAAACGCGAAAAAAAATATATAACAAGGTGAGATAGGGTATTAGTAGGTATTTCAATTTAAAATAAAACATACAGGGTGTTACACTTGAAAAAAGTAAAATGACTTTCAACTTGCACATTGCTGATAAAATCCAAAATAATATTCGTTTAATATTCATGCGTTCGTTGTATAATATTATTGAGAAAAGTTCAAGAAATGTATCAATTTGGACGTATTACTTGCCACCTTGCAAATCCGGAAATTATTAGAAAATAAATTATAAATTGGCAACGTCGCAACCGATCGCAGAAATATTTTAGGGTTAAATAGAGATCGATGATGGAAACTAGAAAAATTTAAAAATGTTATGGTTCCATATAAAAACATCAAGTTGATCACTACCCTACTTTCCCGCAACACCCTGTATATTTCAAAATATTTTTAGGATGTGCGCCTTAACCAAATAACTTTTGTATTTGATAATTTCTTCTATTAGGTATATCTTGCGAGATATCGAAGAATTACACACTATATAGTGGAAACATGAATTGGATACGTTTTCAAAACGTTTCCTGTTCAAGATCGATACGTTTTTTGAGATCGTATCCAGATCCAAATGTCGTGGAAACATCAGCTGTCACTTTCATTTTGAAATGGACCAATCGTATTGCGTCAGGTCGGACGGATGGACGAACATATTTGTGATTCTTCTCCGGCCGCCTGAACAGTCGTAACTGATAGGTCGACCGGAACATACACACGTTCAGGCGACCGGACGTCAGGCGGACTGTTCAGTTCGAACTGACAGGCCTGCCGGATCGTGTGTAGCCGGCGTTAGTGATACTTTTCCCCACTCTCAATCAGAGCATGGAGAGTCGTACCCGTTGACTTGCCCTTCCTATAAGTATGTTGATTCCCGTTTAGGCCGTTTAGGGGGTAGGATGTCTTTAAAATACCTGCTGACCATCGTTTCCAATGTCTTCATTATGAAGGATGTCAGACTAATAGGCCTGAAGGACTTGGCATCTGTGTGGTCCTTTTTACTTGGTTTGTGGATAAAGACCACCCTCTCCCCTCTCCATACGGCTGGCATATGACCCAGCGTCAGACTGGCTCAGAATATCACCCTTACCTACGGTAGGACGACTTGTAATCCCTTCTGTAAAAGCCGCCGGCTGCCTTATAGGAGCTGAAATCACTCAAGGTCCATGTGTCATTACGTCCTCTGTTACCTGGTAGTTCATCTCCTGGACCGCTCGGTCGGTATCAGGACCGGTGGTGGTGTGTCCGGCACCCTTTTCGAGGAAGTGAGTTTCCAGCAGGAGTGCCAATGACTCCTCGCTGGATGTTGTCTAATTCCCGTCTTCCTTTTTGAGAGACCCGATTTTCTCTCTACCTTCGCCACCCACGACATTCATCGGCCTAGTTGATTCTGGTTGGGAGTTGATTTCCTCGCAGAATTTTCGCCAGCTAGTTATTTTCTTTTGCTGCAATATCTTCTTAAAATCCTTCCCAGCTTCCCTATAGTAATGCCATGCAGTTTCAGTTCCTCTTCTGCTTGCCTTGTTAAATGTTATCCTGGTTTTCCTCCTTGGTCCTCAAGGGACCTCCCCCACCATGGAATTCTCTTAACTTTGGTCTCCTTGAACAGGCAGGATGCCTCGGGTGACTGAGTTACTATTACTATTTCTCCCAAGCTGGTTACTGCTTTTTCCTGCTCCTCCTTTGTCGATGTGTTGGGAGGGGATCCACACAAGTCACTGTAGCACATAAATATCCTATGTGTCAAGCACAATCCAACCCCTTGTATAAATTTTAAAACAAAAGGAGGTGCAAACAAAATTGTATCTCACCTTTGAGCTCCCTTAAATGCATTAATCGCAAAAGCGCAAACCTAAAATACCTACTATGGACTGCTAACTTGCTCTCAAGTTATATATGTCCAAAATACCATCAACCAGTCCAGTCAATATACCTGTAATAGTCACAAAAATATCACAAACTGTAAGCACCCAAGATTTTGCTGTATCAGACACTATTAGGAACAACAGAGATGGAGCGAGTGAAATGAAAAACAAGAAAAATGCTACTTGTGCAATTTCCTCCTCCTTTGAGCCAAAACACAGGGAGGCAGCAGCTCACCGTCCTAGCTCACCCCGCCTCTGAACAGAAAGTAGTGGTAGAAAATGGAGTGTCCCTCGGTTGAAGACCCAGGTTGTATACTTCCACTATTACTGTGTAATTAGGGGATGTCTCGATTTACCTACTGCTAACTACAGACTTGGAGAGGATAGGTGCACGCTTGTACCCAATACTGGAACCCTTAAAATAGACACAACAGCCATACAAGAGTATCATCACCAAAAGTGTCTAATACAAGACCTAACTCTGTTGCAGGTTGGACTATGGCGGTGCTCTTGCAATTTTGGATGGCAAATATGTATGACTTAAAGTAAAAGTAGTAAAAAGTGGAGTAATTTCAAATTTCCAATCAGTTTACTACTTACAAGTAACCTATCAGGTCGTGAAATATAAACAAAAGCCTGTTCAGATGAAGGAAATCAACTAACTTAGCAGAAAGATACAGACGAACTAGACTAAAGAGACAAGATTATAGCAATTACTTCACAACAAATCAACTCTAACGAGAAACAACAACGTAATATAACTAAGGTCCAAGAGAAGCTGAAGTATGATAGAAATGTATATTTTTCATAGCCTACTAGCTACTATAATGTAGTAGAGATTTCCAATAATTACCAAAATCATTAAAAATTTGAAAATGAAAGAAAAACTACCAGCGAATGTTGTAGGTAGTTTAAAATCTTCAGAACAAAATTTCACATTTAGTAATATAAAAAAGTATTAATTTCTTTCAAGTCAAAAGTCGCGACACCTCTGACTGGAATTCTGCAAATTATTTAGTACCTATTAGCAAGATCGCAGAAAATAAAGAAAATAGATTAAGATCTATTCAAATTTTAAAATATAATTTTCTTGGCAGAAAACTAAAATGTGATTTGTCAGTATTTCTTTTTTGTGATCCGTCTGAAAAATCACTGAAATTTTAGGAACTTCAATCAGAGGTTTCGTTACTTTTGATTTTGACGGAAATTGTGTGGAGAAGATATTAGACTGCAGCAACAATCGCTGGTAGGTTTTCTTGCATTTGAGAGTTTTAAATTGTTTTGTAAATTTTTAATCTTTATGGCATTGCAGTAGCCAGTACGCTATGAAAGATATCCATTTCTGTCATAGTACAGCTTTCCTTTGACCGAAAATGTGTCACCGCTGTTGTTTCTGGTTAAAGTTGATTTGTTGTCAGGAATATTCATAATTTGTCGCTCTGCTCCAGTTTCTCTGTATCTTTCTGCTAGATCAGTTGTTTTCTATCTACTGAATGCGTTATTTTTCATGTTTCATGGCCTGCTAGGTTGCTTATAGGCGGAAAAATCGAAAAACAGGTATTTGATAGAAAATTTGAAATCAAATCAAAATTATCAGATATTGATTCACAACCTTGTATCATCAAAAAGGCTAGCAAATTTCATATTAAATCGTTTGTTCAATTAATCTACCCATTTCTCCGAATGCAAACGTTATGCAAACTTGGTTGTCTAACCTAGACTGACGCATTTCATGCTTAGTAATATGAAAAGAAAATCTCTGCGATATTCGATTTTTTTCTGATATCGACTTATATCAAAACTGGATTCAAGCCCAAACGTTCCACCATATATAATACACATCAGAATTCGCCACAGAATCTGAATATCCAATAACATACAGGGTGTTCTAGTTAGAAGAAATGTAACTTTGATACGTTTCGTGTATAACACGATTTTTTTTAATGTAGCTTTAACGCATAATGCTTCATGTCAAATAACGTGAATAACCCGGTATATGGAAAATTCAAAGGTAATAAAATATATAATGAAATATCAATATCTAGCGCCGCCGCCCTCTTCTCGTCAGTTTTGCTCTTCTCGGGTAGTACTAAATAGTAGTAAGAAAGAAACAATATAAAAACCCTTCAAACTACGTTTTTAGGAGTTTTAGAGGTCCTTGATCACTTTGTACTTCTTGAGAGTGCTGAGGAGGGTGGTGTTTGAACACTAAAACATATCTTGTTTTCATGAAATTACGTCCTGAGCCCATCTACTGATCGGGTCCTCAAAGCGGATTTTCACTACTCGGTTTCACTGAATCAGTTTGACTAATTCAATGATACTGTACACATAATGAGCATGAGAACACATTTTCATTAAACTGATCAGTGGTTTTATACTTTCAGTCAAAGTGAGAGCCAGTCCTACTTTTCATTTTATTTTTGGCTGAATCATTATTAAATAATGAATACAAACTAATTTGCGAAAACTCTTTCTGTCATCAGTGAGTGTCACTAGTTCTGGCACTTCAAGATTAGACATGAAATGTGTTGAGCAAACCCCGTTTTCATGCTGAATCAGTTAAAATGATTCATTAAAACTGAATACTGAGAACAAACGTTTGTTTCATTAATGCTGAATCAGTCAAACTGATTCAGTGAAATTGAACAGAGAGAACCCGCCTTTAGCGAAATGTAGCAACGTAGCAAAATCTGAGTGCTATGGATGCTAATACGTCCCGTGTCATATTATAACTTTGACGTTCCTGTTTTGGTTGTTTTATGTTGTTGATTGGCTACTATACAGGGTGAGTCAAGCTCAACGCTCGGACTCTTGTGACCAAACGATACCACTTTTCGAAAAACTGACTTTACAAGCGTCCGTAGGTCGAGTTGGGCTGCATTCTAAAAATAATGACTTTTATACAGGGTGTTTAATAAAAGCGTGACATATCAAAGTTATGTTTTTTTAAATGGAACACCCTGTATATTAGTGCATATATAGATTCCTGGGTTCATTTTAGTGTGACTTTATTTATCACACATGGGACTTTAAGCGAACCGTGTAGGTACAAATCACAATTTTGGGTATAGGTAGATATTAGAAAAAAATTGATTATCGCAGCTATTATAAATCTTAGAGAGCTGTGACTTTGCCGTGTTACTAAGCATGAAATGTGTCAGCTTACGCTAGACGGTCGATTTCGAATTAAATTTGTACTTGGAGAAATCGGTAGATCAATTAAGGAAACTTCAATCAAAGGTAACTTGATTTTTTCAAATGGGAATGCATAATTTTTTTTATACGATCAAATGTGCAATTTGATAGGCTTTCTAATTAAATCAGGCTGTGAATATCAATCTATGGTAGTTTTTATTAAATTTTGAGATTTCGATCAAATCAGTGTTTTTCAATTTCCCTACCTAAAAACAAACTAGCAGGCCATGAAATATAAACAAATTCGTATTCAGATGGAAGAAAACAACTAACTTAGCAAAAAGACCTAGCAGAACTAGAGTAAAAGAACAAGATTATAAAAATTTCCTTACAACAAATCAACTCTAACCAGAAACAGCGGCAGTAATATGTCTAAGGTTAAAGAGAAGCCGGAGTACGACAGAAATGGATAATTTTTACAGCCTACTAGCGACTGCAAAGTACTAGAGATTAAAAATTTCCAAAATCACTAAACACTTTGAAATGAAAGCAAAACTTTCAGCGATCGTTGCCGTCAGTCTAACATCTTCAGAACGCAATTTCACATTTAATGGTACAATTCGTCATTGTCTGTCAGAGCGGTCCGGTGGACCTTTGCTCTTAGTTGCGGTCGTGTCGATCGATCGGTCTGTGAGGTCTGGTTACCCAGAAACCAGACAAAGTCAGGGAGAAGTAAGGGAAGAAAAAGGGAAGGAAGGAAGGAAAAGAGCAAAGAGGAGGAAGTTCGTCAGTTAGAGGGTTTAGCTTGACATAGCCGATTAAAGTTCGGAAATTTTTGGGTTTGACCAGGAGTTAATTTTGAGGTTACATGTCTAAAAGGGAAAAATTTAGTTTTCAAAATAGCACGACTTAATTTTGATCACAATGCGAGCCGCGGCCTTGTGTGCTTGCGAACTTGCTCGACTGTGTAGTTCACTGACTCGCGCAACAGAGGGTTGCTGTGCGATTCCGCTTGACTATAACGTCGTTGCGCTTGCTGTTTAATGTAATCCCTTAAGTAAGGGATGTCGAGGTCTCTGTGAAGGGTGTCGTTAGAAACATACCATGGGGCGTTAGTGATTATACGTAATGTCCTGCTCTGCAGGACCTGCAGGCTTCGCATGTGCGTTTTGGCGAGGAAACACCAAGCCGCACATGCGTAGGTAATTGCCGGTCTAATAATCATCTTGTATAGTCGAATTTTACTCACCAAACTTAATTTTGAAGTTCTACATAACATAGGGTAGAGTTGACGAAACGTAATTTCGAATTTTGTTTTTAACGCTTCAGTGTGCTTCTGCCAAGTCATGCCCTTGTCGAGGGTAATTCCTAGGTACTTGGCAGAATTTTCCCATGGAATCCTAGCACCGTTCACTGAGACCTCTAACGGGGCACCACGACGCTTTTTGGTACAATATATAGCCTGCGTTTTCGAATGATTGATTTTGATGAGCCACCGATCCGCCCATTCCAACACTTCATCCACCGCAAGCTGCAGCCCATCGCGGACCAGATCTCCAGTCCGCGACTGAGCTACAATCGCAGTGTCGTCAGCGTAGAGATAGACTTCACAGTTGCTGGGGCAAGGGACGTCATGAATAAAAAGTGAATAAAGGATAGGTCCAAGGACCGAACCCTGAGGAACACCGGCCTTTATGGGCCGTAATGTCGAAAAAGTATTGTTAATTTTGATTCTAAATTTCCTTCCTTCGAGAAAGGATTTTAAAAGTTTTAGAAGCCAAAAAGGGAAACCCTTTTGAATTAATTTATAGAGGAGGCCCTCGTGCCACACCTTGTCAAAAGCCTTTGATACATCCAGAAGCAAGATGCCAGTACTTTTGTCTTGGGTGAATCCACTGGTTATACGCTCCACCAGCCTGACTGCCTGCAACTCCGTGCTGTGCTCAGACCGAAACCCAAATTGAACGTCAGGAATCGTGTTGTGATCTGACGAGCAATTCTCAAGGTGACGTTTAATCACCTTTTCGGCAAGCTTAGACGGCGCAGACAGTAGACTAATGGGGCGATAATCCTGCGGAAAAATCGAACCCACCTTCTTTGGAATCATGATGACATCAGCAACCTTCCATGCCTTTGGAAAGTACTGAGTTCTGAGAATTGCGTTAATTATTGACACCAGATATGTCAAAGCCTTCGACGAAAGTAACTTCAATGCCTTATTTGTGATCTGGTCCTCTCCAGGTGCTTTACGCACCTTTAGGTCTTTAATATGACCTTGAAGCTCTGCTGGTGTGCAATGAGGAATCACTTGTGATTCTTCGGGTGTGCTATGTAGAGCTTCTGTAGAAGAATTTTCCGAGGAAGAATCTTCAGTAGAGGAATCACAAATAGAAGCATCATCGCCACTGACGCCATTGGCCCTAAAATATCTCCTGACGGATCTTACAATTTGTCGCTCCTCGTCGAGGTCATTATCCAGATCATAGTTGGGTGAGAACTGATTTTCCATGGCATCAGCAAAAACCTCTACCTTTTCCTCAGTCGTGAAGACAACACCTCCTGGACCATGGATATGAGGAAGTTGTTCCCGTTTGCCATTCCTGAGCGATTTTTCTACTTTCCAGAGAGGAACACCTTGAATCAAGCATTCCCGCCAGAAAGTCGCTCCACTGCTCGTTTCGGAATTCATGAAGTGCGTTTCTCACTTCATGGACAAGATTTGTTGCCCTACGGATGTCGTCGGGATGACAAGATCTTTTCGCTTGTTTGATTGCTGACCTTTTGTCAGAAATTTTTTGCCTGATGTCGGCAGGGAGAAAAGGTCTGCCCAGTCTCCGTACAGGAAGAACGGCTGCACGTTGTAGAGCTTGTTGAACAAACCCTGTCCATTCCATTTGAGCGGCATCTATTTCATTCTCATCATCTATGATCGGGATATCTGGAAACTCTCTGAGAAGGGACTTGTATAGTTCCCAATCAACGCGTTTCTTTGGAGGAGTTCCCTCCTCCAAAGTATTCCCATCACCCACCTCCAAAACTACAGGAAGATGGTCGCTAGAGATGTCATACATGACACGAGAAGTAATACTGTATCTACAGCTTCTAGATATTGCAAAATCAATTACATCTGGTGCTTGAAGATGATTGAATGGATAGTGTGTAGGCTCGTCAGTGCTATGTATGAGACACCCATTTCGTACTACATGGTTATACAGCCGAATTCCACTAGTAGAATTTAGCCTGGAATGCCATGCTCGATGTTTGCAGTTGAAGTCCCCTGCCACGAGAAGCAGACCCGAGTAGTCCAAGAGAACTTCCAAGTCCGCCTCACGTAACCTGGCACCACACCTGACATACACCGATGTGATCTTCAACGGGATGCCTCCTGCCATATGGACCACCACAGAAGCTGCCTCGATGGTTTGCATCTCAGCATTTGTTCTTCTGTGATAGTCAATACCACGTTTGATCAGCACCGCCAAGCCGCCACCCCGTCCATTCAGTTTATCAGCGCGGATGACATCATAATTCGAGAAAGCTAGGCGATCTCCCGGATTAAGTAATGTTTCCTGCAGCAGAGCTACGTCTATGCATTCATCCAAAAGAACTTGGTGAAATTCCCGTTTTTTGGGAATGTCCCTTAGACCTAAACAATTCCAAAAAAAAGAATTTTGATAAATGCAGGCTGTCTACTATTGTACCTAGACATTTACCGGCAAAACCGCCTGCAAGGCCTGTGTGGCGCTTATCAGAGGACTAATTATTTGCTGCAAGGACTTGAGCGCTGTTGCCAAGTCCACGCTTTGAGCAGTCGAAGGTGAGCTCGAGGCAGCAGGAGTAGTCAAGGTTGCAACCCTGGCCGCGTCCGCGTATGAGTTGGTTCGCCTTTGTGCGATGACTTGTAGATTCCTCCTAGGAGTGAATCTGCAGGTGGGACTGTTTGCCGGATGATCCCCACCACAGTTCGCACATTTGCGCACCTCTTGTCCTGTTTGAGGGCACAGATGTGTCATGTGGTCTTGGGCACATTTCAGACACTTTGGAGAAGCAGTACAGTACGACTGAGCGTGTCCATACTTCTGGCAGCGGTGACACTGTCCTATCAATCGGAGTTCTTTTGCACCTCAACTCTGACAGATAGTCCTAGAAATTCGTGCTCATTAAAAACTTGCTGAGATTTTTCTGTCTTTGGCAGAATCACCACTACCAAAGGCATGGGCACGCCACCGTTGCGCTTCAGGTGAATTATGTGGTGGGGAGCATAACCCTTCTGTTCGAGCTCCTCTTTGATTTCCTGCTCTTTAGTTGATGCTGGGATCCCTCTGATGACAGCGTGGATGTTTCTTTCGGAGGGCAGAGGAAATGTGTGGTGAGGAATACTTTCCTCTTTAAAAAGACGAATTATCTTCCGATAATCGTCCTCGCTTTTGGGTACTATACGTATCCCAGCATCAACAGCTACTGCGCGCGTAATCTTTATGCCAAGGCTAATGAAAGAATAGTTAATGGTGCGCCATTTCGTCGCATCCCTTAATACAACAGGGGTCACTCGGCCTTGACGAGTTTTGTTGATCCTGTGTATCAACGGTAGCTTGAGATGGCGAAACAGCAATGTTGCTGCCAGCCGATGGGGCAGCTGGTGATAGTGAAATAGGCATTTCAGCCTGTTTTGAGGTTGGGGTTTGCACACCCATTGGCTGGCTGGCAGAAGTAGAAAGAACTGACGCAGGCGGTATTTGGTTTACTGACGTTGCGCTTATTGGGGATCTGTGTGTCGGTAAAGGCGGAAATTCGTCTACTTTACTAACTGTTCGCTTCTTGCGACGTCGTCGGGCAGTAGTGAAATCACCACCCTGTGTATCATCGTCAGTCTCAGTATGTAAATCGCTAGTGGGGCTGTCATGTCTGCGCTTTGACAATTTGGAAGAACTGTCATTATTAGGCATGAATTTATTAAGGAGATTATTGAGATTAAAAACCTGGGTATTTAGTGACTCAACGCAGTCCGTCAGTCTCTTGATTTGCTCTGCCTGGTCCTTGATTTGTTGAGCCTGGTCTGCAATGATGCGGTGTAGTTTATCCTGCTGCTCTGCTCCATACGTGCCGCCGTGTTTCTCCACAGCTGTCACAGTAGAAGTCTCGGTCTGGTGCCGCGTGCTTTCTAATTTCTGCTGCTGGATCTGAAGCTGGTCGAAATTCGGGTTGCCCCCATTCGTGGCCGTGGAGGGGTCACCAAGTGACCCCCCAAACTCGTCTTCCATATTTATAGCTGATTTTTGCACAAATTATTTAATAAAAATCGCTAGACTCAATTCTGACACTTCGTGTCGGTTGACGTCTTAGACGTCACTTTTACATTTAATGGTATAAAACAGTAGTCATTTCCGTCACAGTCAAAAGTAATGATACCTCTCACTGTCGTCCTTTAGATTTTTCAGTATCTATTAGCAAGATCGCAAAAAAAGGGAAGAATATTGACAAATCATATTTTAATTTTCTGCCAGTTAAATTATGTTGAATAATTTGAGCAGATTTGTAATTTATTCTTCATTTTCGGCGATCTTGCTTATGAGTATTGAAGAATTTGCAGAACTCCAGTATCGGTTATTATTTTTTTAAATCATGAAATGTGAAAATTTATTGTGAAGCTATTAAACTGCCAGCAACATTACGTGGTAGATTTCCTTTCATTTCAAAATTCACAATGATTTTGTGAATCATCAATCTTTAGAATATTGTAGTAGCCGGTATGCTGTGAAAAATACCCATTTCTGTCGTACTCCAGCTGCTTTTTGACCTTAGATGTGTTATGTCTGCTTGTCTGCTATTTCTGTTTAGAATTGATTTGTTGTAAGTCATTTTTATAACTTTGTCCCTTTTCTCTAGTTCGTCCGTAACTATCTGCTAAGTTAGTTGGTTTGTTCCATCTGAACAGTTTTTTGTTTATATTTCATGGCCTGCTAAGTTGCTTATAGGTAGGAAAATTGAAAAACACCGGTTTTACTGAAAATTTGAAATTAAATCAAAACTGCCAGAGATTGGTATTTACAACTGCATATCGTTAGAAAGCTTATCAAATTGCACATTTGATCGTATAAAAAAAATTATGCATTCCCATTTGAAAAAATCAAGTTACCTTTGATTGAAGTTTCCTTAATTGATCTATCGATTTCTCCAAGTACAAATGAAATTCGAACTCGACCGTCTAAAGTAAGCTGACACATTTCATGCTTAGTAACGTGGCAAAGTCACAGCCCGCTAAGATTTATAATAGCTGCGATATTCAATTTTTTTCTGACATCTACCTGTAGCTAAAATTGTGATTTGCACCTAAACGGTTCGCTTAAAGTCCCATGTGTGATACATAAAGTTACACTAAAATACACCCGGAAATCTAAATATGCAATAATATACAGGGTATTCTATTTAAAAAAACATAACTTTGATATGTCACGCTTTTATTGGACACCCTGTATAAAAGTCATTATTTTTAAAATATAGCCCAACTCGACCTACATATACTCGCAAAGTCGATTTTTCGAAAAGTGGTATCGTTTGGTCACAAGAGTCCGAGGCGTTGAGCTTGACTCACCCTGTATACGGTGAAAATCGGAGATTTTAATTTTTTTTCTCTCAGTGAAAATGTGAATTTTCCGCATTTTTTTTTTATTAAAGTGACATACTAAACCGTCCTCTATACGGTCACACCTAACATATTTTTTTATTGTTATACGGAAAACTAATCCAAACTGTAGATTCTCAGTATAATCACCGTGAAAATTTGACGCTACCTTTCCGACTAATAAACTTGTGTATGGTTTAACTATTCTGAATTGAATCACATTTTATTCAAACTGTTATACCAGGGTGCATTAATCGTATGCGAAATCATGTAATAAATAAACGCAAAACATGCCCGAAAAGCATCTGAAAGCCCCCGATACTCAAATACAATCGACCAAAGAAATTACTGCTTGACGGCGACATGCCACATAAGCGGCTAGTCTTTAATATTTAGCCGATCGACTTTGGATACACGACGCACCGGCGGATAGAAGACCCTTTTTTTGCTGCTAGTTTTTTTCACGCCGGGGAGACCATCACTTATTTGTAGGAAATACATTAGCGGCGCGAGTATTGTCCCATCAGGAAGCGAATTTTTCTAAATGAAAGTATCTGATATGTACTCGTATACTACGCGCAGAAATATAAAAGCTGTTACATTTTCTGTCCTCCTACCGAGTGCCGACACTACAAAGGATCCCTTAATCCTTCAAAAGAAGCCCGACGAGTGGGGTAACCGTTATCCCTTTCGGCATGATTTATTGTCCTGGTGATAAAGCTGGCACCGTCATTTTTATATTTGTAGGTAGGCATGCCGAATAATTCGATAATAATTATTAGAATTATTCTATCATAAATATGCATTATGGGTAGTATAATTTTGTGCTGTATTATAAAAACTTCTTAACAAGTTGATCGTTTAAAATGTCGAATAGCTATATTTATTTGAGCTAATTCTAACAGTTTCAACTTCTATGCATAGCAATATAACAATACTTGGACGATTTCACAATCACGATGACGGAGGTGGATGAGGTACTTAAACTTAAAATCAAGTATCAAAATACGCTTTGTTTGGAAATACAGGAACAGTCGTGATATAGAATATGTGATGCTTGAACATCTGTGGTAGGGTTACAGTATGTGAAAATATGTCGCTCATGACTAGTGTCGGTATAACACAATTTTTATTTTTCTTACATTTATGAATTCAGCTAGTTTTCAAATATATTTTTTGTTGTAATATGATCCAGACACTGGTTGAATATCAGATCAAATAATGTCTTGCAGACATATGTAAAGTATTATTATATTAGTGCTACAATACGGTATAACCTAAATTCTCTAAATTGATTGAATGTCAATGTGACAACTGACAGGATGTAAGGCCGCTTGTTTGAGAGAACTGGTAATTTTCATGTTATTTTTAACAGCCATTTGCTGACAGTTTATCGCAACTGTTATTGTGGAATTCATGAATTGTTATTCTAATTGCATTACTGTCATTTGCAACAAGTTTTTGATTAGATTAGATAGATAGATAGATTAGATAGATTAGATAGATTAGATAGAAGATTACCACTTTACATATCCTGCATGAAATATTTAAATACCCTTTGTAAATAAGTGTAAATGTCTACTGATCGTATCTACTGATCGTAGTATTTGTTAAACGATGAAAATATAAGTATTAAAGGCCTTTTAGAGGCGTAAAGTGAGCATGCGTATTGGAAAAAGTAAATGTGAAAATTCAGTAAATATTTTCTATGTAGTATGTATCTATATTAATCTCCTAACGAAAACAAAATATATCTGTCCCGCCGCCCATGCATTTCAAAGAGGACGCCGCCGGTTTGCCGGCGAGGACTTTTTTAGGTGATTTAATTCACAATGGTTAAACCATACTGGCGTTTACCCTCGACGACCTAGCAGGTAAAGAAGTCTAAAAATAACGGCATGAATAGGGTAATAATCATCCACTATTAAATCGATTATCAGTAGTCGGTGGCCGTGGGAATAATATAAATAGCAACTTTGTTTTGGTTGATTATTTCGGGTTCATTGTTATAGTTTTGTAGAAAAAGCAGTTTGTTTCTTGAAAATCACATCAATACTGCGATTTGAAGGTTGACGAGGCAACAATGCACTGCTGATGTATGGCGTGTAACGCAACGATTGGCTAAATTTGAATTCCTTTCTTTAAACTTTAAAATGGAATTACTGGTAAACAAAACAATGCAGAGAGTAACGAGGTGCATCAGTACACCTATTCTTGTGGTTGGTTATGATGATTTAGTCATTGTTTTCAAATCCATGACACTAGTCCATTGTTACAGACAGACGCACAGACTGTCGGAATAAGACTTCATCTTCTTCTTCTTCAGTTGCCGTCTCCATGGCGAAAGTTTCGGCGTACTTATTTCGGTCTTGAGTGGTACGTGTTCATACCAGTCCAATCGCGTATGTTTTTTAACCATGAATGTCGTCTACGACCAGGACCACGTTTACCTTCGATTTTTTCTTCTATTATTAGTCTTAGTATATCATACTTGTTCAGGTATATGTGGCCCAAATAAGCAGTCTTTCTTCGTTTTATTGTAGTAAGGAACTCTCTTTTCCTTCTCATACGTCTAAGCTCTTCATCGTTAGATATGTGTTGAGTCCATGATATCTTCTGTACTTCTTCATAGGAAACGTGATCTCCATGTGTTTCAATTTTTGAGTATTTTGGTACTGACATATTATGATATTTAAAAGAGAAAAGAGCCTTATCAAATGAGCCTAATGAGATGGTACAAACCACCTGAGATTTACTGAGATGTATACTATATTCCATACATAGTGGACATGCTGATTTTAACCTATTTTAGAAGTAACTGCTATTTTGAATATTTTTACAGAAATAGGACGTTTAAGTAATAGTGACAACATATTCAGATTGTGCCTAGGTTGTACATAACGTAACTTGAGGCCGCTGCACAATTGCCCAGTAACGGAAACTGAAACGATAATGGTAGCATGTACAATGAAATCCCGGCAACGGGAACGGAAGACTTGGTCAAGATTCAGTCTTCTCGTTCCCGGGACCAATAGAGTCGTCGGATCCTGAATTATGCGCATAAAACGAGTCATTGGGAGTGTTCAACGAGACTTAACACAAAAGCGCTAGCGTGGATGCGCCTGCGAGCACTAGGTGTGGCCGTTGAACGACTCTCTTTTTGGCGCGATAGAACGGTCATATCCATCTCCATATTTTAAAATTTATTATATGTATTGTCAAAAACCTAGGTTATAAAATTACTAAGCCTGATATAAAATTAACACTATCCAGAGGTGACCGCGTCCCTCAGAACTGCAAAAAAATTTTTACTTCTCACACTCGATAGGTGAGGAGAGTATTGTGATCGCGAAAATTTTAGATTTTGAGATAATTTTGGGCGTTTCATGATGTCTACATACAACGAAAATCCACGCCACTCATTTCCGTCGGTCTGTCTGTCTGTCGGTCTGTCGATCTGTCTGTACGCGTTTTTCTGTCCTCGTGATCTCAGTACCCGCTGCATGGATTGTGATGAAATTTGTGCATCAATATGCTGTAGTCGTAGTAGGTAATGCTGCTACATATAATTTTAAAAATCGGTTCATGAGCGGCGGAGTAATTAGCGAAAAACAAAACATTTCAAATACTCCTAAAACTTCGTTTTTAGGCATTTTAGGTGTTCCTGATCATTTTCTACGTTTTTTTTGGGTGGGGGTGAAATTTGGGGTGGTTGGGGGGTGGGGGGTTGTAAAAT
>CATOUR010000570.1:0-32431 GCA_951848785.1 Callosobruchus maculatus
GGCCAGCGAAGTGGCCTTAAGCGAGCGCCAGCTCAACCGCCTATTCAACGCCGAGTTTGGTAAAACGACCCGTGAGTTTATCCGCAGCGCCAGGTTACGGTATGCCTGCTGGCTGCTTAAGAACTCACAGCAAAGCGTTACCGAGATTGCAGAACGGATGGGATTCAGCGACTGTGCGCACTTCATTCGCCATTTCCAGACAGAGTACGGCTGTACGCCTGGCGTATGGCGCACGTCGCAGAGCTAATGCCCCGGTTTCGCGCTTTCTTCGTAGGGTATTTCTGGCTCGCCTGGATAGACTTCCGTTATCACTCTGGTAGAGCTGGGCGAGCATGCCGCTTGAATGAGATAAAAGCGTAGCGCGTCCAGTTCCCTCTCCCTTGAGGGTGAGGGGGAACAAGCCGCAACAATATTTACTGTTCCTCAGTTCATGAAGCGCTCTCGACTTTCAGACGTCCTGGAAGAGATAACAACAGTTAAATGCCTTTATGCTCCTGGAGACTTGATTTCATCCCAGCGCTCTATAATGATCCCCCCATGAAAATAGAAACCGCACAACCCTCACACTTCGAACGTCTGGTCGCGATCTGGGAATCCTCCGTTCGCGCCACCCATCACTTTTTACAGGAAAGCAATATTGCGGCGCTGCGCCCGCTATTGCTCAACGCGTATCTGCCAAACCTCACTGTCGTGATGGCCCGCGATGACGCAGGCGTTATTCACGGCTTTTTAGGCGTGGATGAAAACCGTATTGAAATGCTGTTTATTGATGATGCGAGCCGGGGAAAGGGCATTGGGAAATTGCTGCTGCAATACGCCGTCGCAGATTTTGGCGTAAACGAGGTGGATGTGAACGAGCAGAACCCGCAGGGCATCGCGTTTTATCGCCATATGGGGTTTGAGCAGGTCGGGCGCTCGGAGGTTGATGGGCAGGGGAATCCGTTTCCGCTGCTGCATATGCGGGTGGGTGAATAGCCTTCACTCCCTCTTCCTGCGAAGAGGGAGCCTGCAAGCTAGTTACTGGTAATTTGTCCGATGATTACGCCACGCACTTTTTCGCCATCGAAGTAATAAGAGACGGTATTAATCTGGGTGAATCCATTCTGTACTGGCGTTTCCTGATAAAAAAGCATTGCGTTGTTTTTGGCGATCTCTTTCTTGCCTAACACTTTGACCCAATTCCCATGAGTCGCATTTAACAGTGGAACATTAGCGACTGATACGCTGACATGCTCCGTTGTTTTTGCACACTCTTTATGGACGCCATCCCGGGCAATAGCTAGTGCAGTCAGCAATCCTGCACCCATTTCGTTATCTGAAATGAACCAGTAATTCGTACCATCGTCGTCATGAAGGCAGACCCAGCGTGCGGAACTGTCTTTCTCAACTGATGCATTGGTAATACCTGACAGCCGAGACACTTCCATTTGAATCGTTTTCTTGCCGATGGTAATGGTGGGATAGAGGGGCAATGTTGTGGGTTCTTCCGGCGTTGTCCCGTTATCCTGATAATACCTGGCTGCGAAGCCGGACATTTGGGCTGCTGATGCATTTTGAACCATGAATAGAAGTGCAGCCGAAATTACCAGTACTTTCATTTTAGATATCCTAATACGTAGCCCGGTTATTCCATTCGTCAGTGTAGAGAATGTTTCCATCGCAATACTTCCATGTAATCTTCTCGTAACGGAGTTGAATCTCTTCGAGATGCGTGCTCGTCAAGCCGGTGGGGTGTAATAAGGGTGATATAAGGTGATCTTTACGTTCTCCATTAGCATGTGGAAGTATTCACTTTCTACACCCTGGTCCACGATTCGATACATTTTCAAGACTGCTTTTTGTAAGGTTCTTCCTTCACACATAGCACGATACAAAACAGGCGTTGCAGCATCAAACTCCTTATGTAAGTTTAAGGGAGAATGAATTCTTGTGCCTGTCAAACGACCAGTATTCGAGTTCTCAGGGATCCACACCTGATGGTTAACTGAACGGATTTCAAACGATCCTAATCTCGCTGGCAGTAATGATGGACCAACTATGGGCGAACCATTTTCATCAAACAACCACAGATGAGCGGGATTTGACATAATTTACTCCTGTTAAATAGTAATTATCTTTTTTTACGTAAAAGGATATAAAGACCTACAATAACGACAATTGGCCATATTGCATTCATTGCGATTTTTTCGGGTAACCAGGTTACGGCAAATAGTGCACATGTTATGACGAATAAAAGGGGAATTGCACCTCTCAGGAAAAATATGAATTGACCTTTTAACCAGTCTTTAATAGCGTTAATCATCCCTTTATCATCCTTGAAATCGCATATGCAATATCGCTGTCTGAAGCATAAGCTTGGTTAAGTATGGGGGTTCTCATTATTACTGGCTCAATCAAGAAAAACATCATTTCAAGTTCTTCCTGATAAAGTAGATTATAGTAATAAGCATTATAGTTTTTTAGATGGTTGGCGCTTCTGGATGCCTGCTCAACGAAACCATAAAATTTTAAACCAAGAACGGCATATGTAGAAAACGATGTGATCTTTTCTTTCATCCAAATGTTGGTATGAACACTACTACAAACAGCCATAGTTGCCGAATATATAAAAGCCTGGCTGGATAGCATCGATGATGAAATTGATACGCCTAAATTTATAAGATTTCGTTGTATGTTATGTATTCTGTTTTCACTTTTGTTGTCTAATAAGCTTTTAATATAAATATAGAGCATCTTGTAGAGAACGTTCCTGTGTTTTATTAACTGGACGATGCCTTTCAAAAACCTTGAATCTTCTTTGCGTAATCGTAAACATACGTCCTGATAGTTTTCAGTAAAGCACGAAAGTTGGTAGCTTAATCGCGTTGCCCCATCATTTATCTGGTGCGCTTGCTTTAATACTTCATCTTTAACGCCTGTTAAGGCATGTTCTAACTTTAGTGCCAATATTTTATGAGCATCCATTGATGTTATTAATGAGTTACTGTAATACATATTGCAATCTTAAGAAGGAAACGTAGATATAATTTTCTATTAATATTGGTATTCTGCTGTGATGAGTATCGCAATAATATATCATTGATAAAAAAGATAGGTTTGTTAATCGTTGGGTTATATTTATTGTGAATAATGCGTGGCTATCAATTTATATATTGTATGAGCGTGGAGCGAGGGAGTTAGAACGGTTGTTTATTATTTCAGGAGTCGTATGGCGGTGAAGGTGAAACTGGGTGCCGCTAGACGAGCGTAACTGCGAGTATTGCTTCAAAATCGTAGTGTTCTCGCTCTGAAAATCTGGTGTCTCCTTTCCTGGCCAACTATCCGGGATTTCCGGATAGTTGAATGCAGACCAATTTCGCCATCAGAAAATCTATTTGTGGAATGCTAATTGATGGTTCGAGCATGGATATTGGGTGCGACTTTCACTGCATGTTGTATCCACATCGTCTAACGCACCAGGCTGGTTGTAGGTCAGAAACAGCCGTTAAGCCAGATGGTTTGTATTTTATTTTGCGAGGCGCTTTCCAGCATGCGGAATTTGGATCGCTGCAAGCGCATCCTCTATCTCAATAAGCTTTGCCTTCGTACGTTTATAATCGTCCTGCAACCTCTGCTCCTGCTCGTTATACGCCACCAGAACGATGCATCCTTCATCACCTTTATCGTGACCTGCTGTCCGGTATCAAAACCCGCCGCGCGCAGCCATTTGCCGGAAAGGATGATTTTCGGTGTGGATTTGTCGAAAACATTCGGGCGGTATCCCACAATTAACGAACGCTCGGTTCCGGATTGGTCGGTGTCTGGGGTAGAATGAGAGTCAGCCATAAACAACTCCTTGATAGTTGGTGAGGTTAGACGCCCTTTAGTGCTCCAACACTGCTGGGCGTTGCAGAATTCCGAATCCATGTGGTAGGTACCACATGCAGATAAATTAACCGAAGTGGTACCTACCATGTAAGAGAAAAAGAAACCAAACTTTGACCGTACCAAGAGCACGATGAAGAACATCCGGTTTGAGGATGAGCTTTTGGAGCAGATTGAGAAGGCGGCGGGAAAAGGGAATTTTAGTAAATGGGTGAAAGAGGCTTGTAGGCTTAGGCTCATGAGTAAGTAGCTATCATAACTTTTATTTTGGTGGCAGTGATAAGGATATAAATGATAAGTTTGAAATGATTATAAAATCTTATCATTTATGTTTATCCTGAAGTTTGCGATTAAAAGTTAAAAAAGAGTAAATCGGTTTTAACCAAATCTACTTTTAAATTTTTGTGAACTGACTCGACGCTGCATTTCACCATTGCAGTTGGGGCATAGACGTTGTTTCTTTCCTTCGATTTCCCATGTGAAATATTTTTTCTTGAAATAAGTTTGGCTGATATCACATCGTCTGGGCTTGAATATGGCACAAATAATGACCATTAATGTTACCGCACCTATAATCCATTCCATTACATCTTCCCTTAAATATTTTTTGAATACGTAAGAGGATAACACTCACAAATTAAATGAATAAGTGATCATGCGCACATAAGGTGATTACAATGAACGGTTCTGCTTACTAATGAAGTTTTATTATCGAGGCGAATGGCATTTTTGGCGGAGATCACAGGAGTCGCATTTGATAAGTAATCACCTTGAATTTATTGATTATTTTTCTATGCGATTTTTAAGTGTGCCCCCAATTATGCCCCCATATGTTTTTGGTTTAACCATCTGATATCTAATCAATTTACAATTGATGCCATCATAAGACCGTTCCAAAGTTTAAGCAAAAATCTTCAGCCAGACAGCAATCAATCGCTTAGAGCCTATCTCAATAGGACTTTATTCCAGACAATAAGACCACAGGCAAAATGCAACATGGCCTCGTAATTTTCAGTCTTCTTTTCCCATCGTGTCAGAACCCGGCGAAAGCGATTCATCCAGCTATGAGTTCTTTCGACAACCCAGCGATGGGCTTTGAAGTCCGTGTTTTTACTGGCATCTGACTCTTCTTTACGGGACTGGATATGCGGCTCGTAGCGGCGGCTCTGCAGATATGTTTTCAGCCAGCCTGCATCGTAACCTTTGTCCAGGCAGAGTCTGAGTTTTTGCCCCGGACGCCCCGTCTGAAGGGCATCGAGCGTATCCGCAACCAGTTTGATGTCGTGCGTGTTCGCTGCTGAGACAACCAGCGACAGAGGAAGCCCGCAGGCGTCCGTCAAAAGGCTGCGCTTTACGCCTTGTTTCCCTCTGTCAGTGGGGTTACGGCCTGTTTTTTTGTTCCTGACAGCGGCGATTTGGTGATACAGCCGTCCATTGACAGCCAGGACCAGTCAATGCTGTCCAGATGCCCGCAGGCAAGCAAACCGTTCTGCCAGAAGCGCTCGAAGACTCCGGCATCGCGCCATTCCTGAAAGCGCCGGTGTGCAGAACTCGATGAACATATCCCGGTGGCGTTCAGGGCGTTCCACTGGCAACCGGTCCTGAGAACGAAGAATATGGCGTCCATGGCAGCGCGGTTATCAACGCGTTTCCGGTGCGTACCGAGTGGATGGCAGGTTTTGTGCTCAGGGATAAGCGGTGCCATTTTTTCCCAAAGTTCATCGCTGATCCGCCATTTGCTGCCTGTCATCTTTTCACCTTCAGAAATTATCAGTTACGACATTCTGACAATCCCTTCTGGGATAGGTTCTTAGTGTGTACATCCCAGTTCGTACTGGCCCAGCGAATCATTAAGACCTATCTGCTGAAACTGAATTGCACTATGATTGATACTTTTGTGTAATTAATTGATATTTATATATAAAAACAGGCTTCATGAATGAAGTAAGGTTTTTTTCTATTTAAATTTCTAATATAAACTATGGAAACGAGATGCTGTTTAATGTATAACTAATTGTAAATTAATCTAAAATTTCTTAATGTTAACTACTTTCAAGTCATCCAGGCAGGCTATCCTGTACTCACTATAAGGATGTTCTGTTAAGGAAGGGTAAGTCACTTCAAGGAGAGGTTAACTCTTGAGTAAACAAATATTTATAAGCCATGCTGTCAACGACAAAGCTTTGGCTGATGCTTTTGTAGACCTACTTCAGACAGGTCTAAATTTAAGATCCGATGATGTTTTTTGCTCCTCCCTTGAGGGCTTAGGAATCCCAGCAGGCGAAAACTTTATCGATCATATTAAAGATCAGATCCAAGCGCCAAAGTTGGTTGTTGCGATCATATCAAGAAACTATCTCTCTTCTCAGTTCTGTATGTGCGAATTGGGGGCTGCTTGGGCTATGTCACACAAACTTTTACCCCTGCTTGTCCCCCCATTGCAATATCAAGATGTACAAGGTGTATTAAAGGCTACTCAACTAGAAAGAATAGATAATCATAATGATTTAAGTCAATTTGCAGAGTGCTTAAATGATATTTTCCCATCTTTAAATATAAATATTGCAAGATGGAACGTGAAGGCCGAAAAATTTACTAAAAATATACCCATTCTTATTTCAGAATGTGCAGCACCAAATACAATTCCAATTGTTGAATACGAAAATTTAAAAAAAGAGTTGTTGGAAACTAGAGCGGCTTTAGAAGAAATAAATGATGAAAATGAAATTTTATCTAATAAAATAAAAGAGTTAGCGCTTTGTAAGGATGCTTCTGAAGTGAGAGAGGTTCAAAAAAAATTTTCATCAGAAGAAGCACAGTTTGATGAGTACATTGAAGATTGTTCTTCGGCGTTAGATAAGCTTCCAAGAATAGTTTCGTTAGTGCTATGTAGAAGTTTTGGAACTGGAACCCCTGTGTTAATTGATCCTTACAAGGATGATATTGCGAGCGAAGAAGCGAATGATGCTGTTAGCAAGCAGTACCTTAAAGTTGAGGGTAAGTTCTACGAACTCAATGATGACCATCCTAAGATTAAAAAGATTTCTGCTAAGCTTGATAAGCTTGAGCGTTTTCTTCATGATATTAGTGAAGATTTTATAACTTCTTTTGAAGATGCCAATGACTTTCCGCTTTCACTTGATAATCGTGAGTTTTGGGAGTGGGGATTAGATCAAAGAATTGGGCGATTCGCAATGTGAAAATATAAGTCGTTCAATACAGTGTTTTAAAAACTAATTATTTATAACAACCCGTCATTTAAAAAATGACGGGGTTGTATCATAATAGCCTCATAAGTTTAATTGCAGCATATTCTCAGCCATAACCCACAGTGCTCGATTGAGCTTCACATCACCGTCGATACCTTTCACTGCGCGTGTATGAGCGCGTTTACCTTTGATGGTTCGTCCCGATAGCCCACCTTTAATCAGGTTTTCCTGAATGCGTTGGTAGGTAGTCCAAAGATCGTTACTTTCATCCTGCCATCGGCGCGGGGAAAGTATCTGTGATTCCGTCACTGGTTGATGCTCTTCACCAAAACGATAGGTTAATGCCGCTTTCGCAATGGCGTGCTGAGCAGGTGGCGGTAACATAAGCGACTGCATGGCATCGCGCTTCTCTTCTACTCGGTCAAAAATCCCCAGTATTTCGTAAGCCCCTTCAATGACTTTCTCCACTACGTTGCCTTTATGCGGCACACGCACTTCCCCAAAACTTTCACCGCAAATTAGTCCATTTTGGCAAACCGATCTAAACAAACCTGGTAGCATCTGGTATGAGCTTGAACCGTCGTGGCTATTAAGCAGAATAATTTCTGGCACCTGTTTGCCGGTAATTTGCCCTTCGCGACGCAGGCGCAGCATATGTTTGGTGTGCTCTCGCTTACTCAGATCTCGCACTCGGGTCTGGCAGGCAAAGAACGGTTGAAAACCCTCGCGTTGAAGGTTATCGAGGAGGGTAATAGTAGGGATGTATGTGTAACGCTCACTGCGGGATTCATGCTTTTCTTCACTGAAGACACTCGGAACGTAATGTGCCAGTTCATCGTGTGTTAACGGGCGATCACGGCGCACTAAATTGACCGCACCAAAGCGGCTGGCTAATCGGGTCATAATTAATTCCTTCGGGCATAAAAGTGAAAAGGCCATACTTCCCTAGGGAGGCATGGCCTGGATGAAATGATTGCTAGCAGTTGAATGGTGTATTACTGACCTTCGTACTGAACCTGTGTGCCAGTCACTGCACCTGATGCGTTTAGGGTGACACGCACTTTGTCATAAGTTTTGTAGCCTGGATTAAAGACCTCATACTCCACGACACGCAGTTTTTGTGTTTTATCTGCCGGATCTGGTACAGAAGGCGCTTGTTTGTATGATCCAAAGTCAGCTGATGCGAGGGTTTCTTGATCGTAATTGGCAGCATAAGCCTTTTTCGCTGCCGCTAATGCTGCCTGCATCTCTGGTTCTGTAATTCCAGTAGCGCTTTTTGACATACGATTTTGTGCTGCAAGGCGGCGTGCTTCGTTTGCAGCTTCAGCATCCTTTTGTGCCTGGCTACCCGGACCATAAAGATTTTTATTGGCTCCGTCTCCATAGAACCCTCCTTTTCCTGAATTTTCAGCAACCCCCGCTTTGGGATCATAGTTGGCAGCTATTTCAGGATCTGCTTCGCGTGAATATGCCTGCTTTGATTGTTTATGCCATTGGCCGTTTTCATCCTGTTTATAGCCCATCTTTGCCATGTCCTGTTGATAGGTTTTCTGGGGATCGAAGTCGGCCACTTTCTGGTTAATGATGGATGAACAAGCTTGTGCAAAATCAGCGGTATTAACTTCAGAGCGTGAACCGAAGGTATTGATGCTGACCGATTGGTTATCTTGCAGCATGCTGTGTAGTGGTCAACTAATATTGGCCACCGCATTAGACTGTAAGTAGTACAGTCGCTCAGATTCGTTTGGCGTCAGACCGCCGTTATACCAGTGAGGCCGGATGGCACTGTAATAACTCGTGATATAGCGGATTATCGCCCTCTGGGCCTCGCTGAAGCTGTTGTATCCCTTCGTCGGCACCCATTCTGTCTTCAGGCTCCGGAAGAACCGCTCCATAGGCGCGTTATCCCAGCAGTTACCCCGGCGACTCATACTCTGCTTTATCCGACAGCGCCACAGGGCCTGCCGATATTTACGGCTGGTATAGTGACTGCCCTGGTCGCTGTGGAACATTACGCCTGTTGGCCGACCGCGTAGCTCCCAGGCCATCTGCAACGCTTTGACCGTCAGTGCCGAGTCCGGCGACGTCGACATCGCCCAGCCTACCGGTTTACGGGCGAACAGGTCCAGCACCACCGCCAGGTAAGCCCAGCATTTACCCGTCCAGATATAGGTCACATCGCCGCACCAGACCTGGTCCGGCGCGGTAACCGCGAACTGACGATCGAGATGGTTCGGTATTTCAACGTGTTCGTTTCCGCCGCGTTTGTATTTGTGTGCCGGTACCTGGCAACTGGCGATATCCAGCTCTTTCATCAGCTTGCCGGCCAACCAGCGCCCCATTTTGACGCCAGAGTCCCTGCTGACGATGGTAGCTATGCTTCGGGCGCCGGCAGAGCCGCCGCTGGCGTTCCAGGCCTCCATGACCTGGCTGCGTCTGACCACACGCTCGCCATCGGGCTCATTCGCTGAAGCCTGCCAGTGCCTGTAGCTGCTGCGATGGACGTCAAAAGTCTGGCACAACACAGCGACCGAATATCGCGCTCTCAGCCTGTCGACTACCGTGAACCGTTGAGTGCGTCCGACATTAAGAGCGCCGTAGCCTTTTTTAGGATTTCGTTCTCCATTTCAAGGCGTTGAACCTTTTTCTTCATTTCGCGCAGCTCGAGCTGTTCGGGCGTCAGAGGGAGCCCGGCGGGAGTTTTACCCTGGCGCTCAAGTCGCAGCTTATTAACCCAACGGGTGATTGCCGAATGGCTGACATTAACCGCTTCAGCGGCCTTAACGTAGGTATAGCCGTGGTCGACAACCAGTTTTGCTGCTTCGAGCTTAAATTCTGCCGTGAAATGTTTTGCCATTGGGTCACCTGTGGTGTTGGGGAGGTGAGAATATCACCTTCCGATCAGGTGGCCAGTATCAGTGTGCCACTACACTGATTATATTTTGGATATCTTTTGTCGCTGTGGTGGTTTGCACTGCCTGATAGTTCGATTGGGCGTTACACATCACGCTGGAGGGATAAGACGAACCATTGACACTAAAGTTACTGCCAGCCAATTCGGTAGAGCCTCGTCCGTTGCATTGCGGTTGCTGCTCAATCAAACCTATTGTTGCGGGTCTTAAGCGAACAAGTACTCTTCCATCATCAGTGTAAGACTGACAAAAAGTCCCGCTCACTTGCCATGCTGCGAAAGCATTAAAAGCTGAGGCACCTAACATTACTGTCACTATCGTAGTTTTAAGAGGTATGAGCATTTTCATTAAAGGTTCTCCATAACAGATAAGATATACGGGCTAAATCAGGTCTTCATGATCGCTGGGACTAATAGCGAAATGTGTCAATAACATCACTGATAAGAGGAAAATGTGGTAGTGCCGCAATAAAGGCCTCACCAGCAGTCAGGTACGAAATATCTTCACGACGTTTAAAGCGCCCCTCATCAAGCGTGACAGCGCCAATACTGGTCAGAGCAAACACGCGGATTTTTCCCGACTGGCACACCACCAGATACCATTCCTCCACATAGTGAATAAGACGGTAAGGCTCCAATGCTTCATGACGCTGCCCTTCAACCAACACAGTGATTTGTCGTTTCTGGCTGATAGCCTGCACAAGACGGGAAAAGAACTCGGGTAATGCGACATGGGATTTCAAGGGGGCATGCCAGATCAGACAAGGTGAAGTCCCGGACTCGTTCATTAGCAGGTTCATTAGTTGCCTGTCTTGCACTGGGATTATCCGCGCAATCCCCGTGGTACGGATAAACGAGAATGCGCCCGATGAATGATCGGGGGGGTGGCAATCATTCAAACGGTATCGTCCATTTTCATCCAGAATATCCAAGTGGATTAGCCTCTGATTGAAGTCACGTTGTAGAGTGCGTTCAGAGACACCGAATTCATCCACCAGAGATTTGAGTGAGAGTGTTTCTCCCGAAAGCAGGCGGCTAATAATGACCGATAATCTGATCGCCAGTCGGTCGTAACGTGAGTCTTGCTCGTTGACGGACATATGGCCTCTCAGGGCAACAAATATGTTTTTATTTCATGCAGTTATTATGCAGCACAGGCCGGACACGTTATGTCGGCAAAGATAGGTAAAATAATGAAATCTGAAAAATAGTGCGGCACGATAACGCCTTGTTAAGAAAGGTTTTGTCTGATAAACATTCATCATAGCGACACAACCTGACGGATGTGGTGTTAGCCAAAAACTCTGTCCCATAACACGGAGGCAAGCTGCACTAATTTTTGGCGCAGTTTTCTCAAAAAGCTGGTCCAGCCTGACGGGAAAGAGTCCGGGTTTATCACCGTATCAAATGCATTTCCTGCCATCTCACCAAACCGCTGGCGTACAGCATCGTTGCTCTCTTTAGTCAGGTGCTCTGGTTTCAATTGCCGATAAAAGGCGCTGCTAGCCTGTATCGGTAATGCATGCACCATAAGCTCTACAAGGACCGTCAAGTTGTAGCCAGTATGAGCAGAAACTGCTATTACCGGATAAGAAGATGGAAACTGACCCGCAATTTGGGCGCTGATGGTGGCCAACGAAAGGCACTGTGTTGGAGAAGGCCGATCCTGGCATTCAGAGTTAGTTGGCAACGGAGGAATACATTCAGCCTGAGTTATCACAAATAAGAAACGTGATGGATCTGCGCCATTAGAAAGTAACAATCGGTGTGTTGTAATATCTATTGCCCGGGCGCGATCATCAGCCCGTATTACCCAAATAACTAGGTCCAGTTCAACAAACAAACGATGATAGAGCGCCATATACTCAGCATCGAACTCAGGAGTCTCACCAACGCCGGGAAGATCGACCAGGGTTATGCTGCGTTCGTCCACAGTGAGGACCAAGCGTTGTGGTTCTCGGGTACACGCCATAAGCTCGCTAGTCAGACAAGTTTGCTCCTGGAATAGTGCGTTGCAAAGGCTGCTTTTACCTGCACCTGTTTTACCCATAATTCCAATTACAGGCTCGTAGTCGATAGATTGCTTTAACTGCTTCAGGATGCGTTCGGTCGAAGAAGAGGGTAGGAAGCTAAGACAGGCTTGGAATGCGTTTACCGCATCATGTGAATCAGAGTGTTTGGACATAAGGCGCTCCTTTGAATGTATTACCTGAAAGTCTTTCGGTTCTTCAAAGGGGTAATGAGGGTGCGAAATTTATTGGGATAGTGATATTCAGTTAACTTACTGTATTTTAGCGATAAAGTGTGGAAAAGTGAGCGCCAAAAACGACAGTTTTGGCGCTATTTATTTGTGGTGTTGTGTTACCCGTTCAGCTAAGTGTTGAACCAATCCCGAAAACGTCCCCTGACCTAGGCAGTGTGTCAAGCACATACTCTGGAATGATAAAAAAGGTATTCACTTTGCTCTGTCTTCCTTTGAAATAGGAAAAGCTTACGATTTCGCCCAACTCCCCGACGTCAACAACCTGAAGTGAGAAAAAACTATTGTAGAGATCGACAATTTCTCGGGGACTCTCAATAGCTGAGCCAAAAAACAGTCGTAGATATCGCCTTAGGAGTAGGTACATGCATCTTTCGTAGTTGTCCCTGCCCCATGCCCGAAATGGATGCCTTGTGGATAAAGCCGTGTCGTCGAACCAACGATGAATTCTCATGAAACGCATTAGGAAACGGTCACGATCACCAGTTAAAATCGCATAAAACATGATAATAGCCACTAATTCAACATATACAGGAAGAAGACTCTCATAGTCCCGCCGAATAGCTTGAAGAAATTTAACAATGTCATGGTGCCCTAAGCGTAATAATTCCGAAATTAACAGCATTAGTAGGGGAAATTCATGATGCATTCCCCCAAACTCCGGCTGTTTGGCGTAATTACCATGGAAGTGCTTTAGTTTGCCAATTGATGAAAGCTCTTCGTCTACAACCTTTTTTCCAAATCGTGCAACTAGACCATCATAAAGGCTACCATTCAGTGGCATTTTTTTTCTTAACGCTTTCAATCCGGGAAAAAGCCTACCTTGGTACGGAATTGTATCTTTTAACATGCGATTGATACGCAATGGGGCAATGATCACATTATCAGGTGTATTTTCACCACCACTATTCACCGGATAGAAATGGCAAATTTCTAACCTTAGAAGTGGTATAGGTTTAATTTTTAATTTCTCCTTCGATACTCCCCATTGTTCGAGTGCTAAAACATAGCTCCTTTGATGCTTCGTTTTACATTGGTACAGTTGGTATAAACCAGTAATGTCATGCACTCCATTAATTGAAGCCAGTTCTATTGGGCTTCGCTTAATATGATGTTGAATATGCCCCCAGTAAGAAAATCCAATAATATCCGTTATGATCTTCCCTAAAATTTTTCTGGAACCCAGCTGGCGGTGGGCTTTGCAACAGTATTTTTTGTTTCTCATCTTTGCGAGGGACAAGCCACAATAATAACAAACTGATAATGCTTTAGCTTCTTTAGCTATCCGGTTTTGGACATATGCGGCATAATGTCGTTTACAGAGACGTTTAGATCTCTCTTTATTATTCCCCCAAACAGACGTAGTGCAGTTTTTACGGACACAGATGGCCATGATATTATCCTTTATACCATTAAATGGTAATGCAGTTTAGATATAAGTATTGTTGTGTTATAGTTAATTATTAACCAATAGATAATTAGCTGATATAAATATAATGTTAAATTTAATTATCAACATACAAATTACCTAGCCAATTATTTTTCTAAATGGCTATTGGCCTCTCTTATTTGCTCTTTGCTCAATCCATTGTTCATACTCACTCAGTTTCCACCGGGAAGATCGCCCTAGCTTAATTGGTGATGGAAATAGGCCTTTTTTTATTTGAGCGTAGAAGAACTTATTTGTCAGACCTGAATTGCTCACCATGTATTTCATATCGACTAAACGATCATTCTGACTGTAACTTTGCGAAATAGTGTCAGTAAGCTTTTGATTATTGATTAAGCTCGTCATTAGCTCGGCTGGAACTACAGATGTACCCCATACATGCTGAGGGCTAGTGGAGTCTCTGAGCCGAGAAGAAAGACGGTGCCTGATGCTGGTTGCTGCTTTCTGAACCTGTAGTTTATTATTTCGTGTATCTGTGTTTTTCATTGTTGACCTCTTCGTAAAGTCAGTGCCTGTATGTGCAGACTTGCTGCTATGAAGAGGATAGTAATTCGTTCTTTTAGTGTGTAAAATTGGTAAATAATGAATACTTTTTTAGACACTAAAATGCAAAATGCCTAAGATATCAAACGAACAGAAAGCAGTAATGGACATTCTTGATGTTATTCATTTCCATTGTGTATATACATCAAAATGCCTATCTTCAGAAGATATAAAGTTATTTCAAAATATAGTTCTTGATGTACAGGAAGCTGTAAATAAAATCAGCGCTGAAGAAGCTCTACTAGATATTTTAACTCACTATTTGATATGTGGTCTGGAAATTTCATTAAGTGGCGATGATGTAAAATTCATGAGTAAGTTGAAGGATCAACATGAAATTCCTGATGAAGTACTTGATTCTATTTTGGAAAAGAAAAAAGAAATAGCGCTCGATCTTCTGAGTTGTATGGTATCAGAGCATGGTATTAAAAAAGCTGATTTTATAAATCAGTTGGTGAATTTGACAAAGAAATATGAGGGGATACATATCCCAGCCACTATAGCTTATAGACTTGCCAATAATTTTAATAGTCTTGTTCATCCTCTTGATCATCTTCACTTCTATGGATATCTTAATGATCTTGGTATAATGACATGCGCGAAATATCGGTGTGACAAAAAAAATGATAATAAGGACTCTTTTAATCGGGTAGCATTGCTCATGGAGTTTGAGATTTTCAGAGTATTTGCAAGGTTTTGTATTGATCCAGGCGGCATGGATGAAATCACCTTAAAAGCTCCTCCGAACGATATTCCTGATGAGTTAAGGAAAAAGATTATAGATGAATATAAATATTTAATAGATAATGTTTTTAGCAAAGAAGGCATTCTTTATAAATTTACAGATTCGAATTTAAATGAGGAGAAAACAGCTTTACATCTTCTGGGCAATGTAAGAACCTATCCCAGAAGGGATTGTCAGAATGTCGTAACTGATAATTTCTGAAGGTGAAAAGATGACAGGCAGCAAATGGCGGATCAGCGATGAACTTTGGGAAAAAATGGCACCGCTTATCCCTGAGCACAAAACCTGCCATCCACTCGGTACGCACCGGAAACGCGTTGATAACCGCGCTGCCATGGACGCCATATTCTTCGTTCTCAGGACCGGTTGCCAGTGGAACGCCCTGAACGCCACCGGGATATGTTCATCGAGTTCTGCACACCGGCGCTTTCAGGAATGGCGCGATGCCGGAGTCTTCGAGCGCTTCTGGCAGAACGGTTTGCTTGCCTGCGGGCATCTGGACAGCATTGACTGGTCCTGGCTGTCAATGGACGGCTGTATCACCAAATCGCCGCTGTCAGGAACAAAAAAACAGGCCGTAACCCCACTGACAGAGGGAAACAAGGCGTAAAGCGCAGCCTTTTGACGGACGCCTGCGGGCTTCCTCTGTCGCTGGTTGTCTCAGCAGCGAACACGCACGACATCAAACTGGTTGCGGATACGCTCGATGCCCTTCAGACGGGGCGTCCGGGGCAAAAACTCAGACTCTGCCTGGACAAAGGTTACGATGCAGGCTGGCTGAAAACATATCTGCAGAGCCGCCGCTACGAGCCGCATATCCAGTCCCGTAAAGAAGAGTCAGATGCCAGTAAAAACACGGACTTCAAAGCCCATCGCTGGGTTGTCGAAAGAACTCATAGCTGGATGAATCGCTTTCGCCGGGTTCTGACACGATGGGAAAAGAAGACTGAAAATTACGAGGCCATGTTGCATTTTGCCTGTGGTCTTATTGTCTGGAATAAAGTCCTATTGAGATAGGCTCTAAGTCGTTTATTTAAGCATAGACGGTTTTTTCAAGGAACAATAGCCAGATGGCCGGGTGCTTGGGGAGTCTTTTTGATAGAACTTTTAAGACAAGAGAATCCAACAAGAGCAATTTATTGTGAAAGTGATAACACTAATAGCCTTAGTGAAGAGGCTAAAGATATAATGGATAAGCTGAATTATAAAGTATCAGCTAGAATGCTTTATTTACGATATAGTCAATTTATAAAGAATGAATCAAAATTTATAATAAGATATTACAGTATATTAGCTCAATTACCTTATACGCCTGAATGGGATGGCGACAGCTATGTTTACCATAAATTTTTAGTGTAGAATGTAGTCCAAGGATTTTCTAATGAAGAGATATTAGAGAGGATTTTTGGTAGAAGAAGTGACTGGGGAGTGGTGGTAGGAGAGATGACCACTCTGAAATGTTCAGTATTTTCAGAGAGTTGTAGGTGGCACGTAACTGTCTTTTACTGCAAGAATAAGATCTGAATGAACATTTGTCGCATTTTTTACTGATTTATAATTAACCATTATTATAAATGATTTTAATTTTACTGTACATATAAACAGTATCGGGCGATACTAAGCCATGAGTGACAGTTAGAGCTGATGAAATGAAAGAAATTGATATCAAATTGAAAATTGTAGAGTTTCTTTTAAACTCTGAGCCCGCTGATACATACCTCGCTGCTGAAGTTAGATTCAGTTTCGGGTCAAGACGTGCTGATATTGTTTCAATTTCATCTGATATTGCAACTGTTTATGAAATAAAAAGTGAAAAAGATTCCGTTGAAAGGCTTGTTTATCAAATAGATAGTTATAAAGAATATTTTGATTATTGTTACATAGTCTGTGTGAATCAAAATTTAGATGCAGTCAGGAAAAAAATCAGCACGAATGTAGGGATTATTGTTGTAGATGATATTAGCGTTAGGAGAATTAGAAAGGCAAAGCGTATTGCCCGGCAAGAAAAATTATGTTTAGCAAGCACTATACCAGTGAATGAATTAAAAAAAATTGTCATGCAAAAAAAAGGGCTATCAAAATACGAATTATGTGTTTCATTAGCTAATGAAAAATCTCTCGCTGAGATAAAAAGCTTATCGAGAAAATTTTTATTGAATAATATCATGAAAAATTTCAAAATTTTCCATAATGAAATTGGTGAGATTTTATCACCAGATGACATTCTAACAATAACAAGAATGCCTCCTGGTAGGATATTAAGATTTTCTTAGTAGAACACGACTTGACATGAAATAATTCATTCTCACTGCAATCCAAAAAGATGGACTTATACCTGAAGGCGTGTTTTTAGCTGCAAGACTAATTTCATGATCAGCCCATATCCCAATTGGTTTATAACGTTCATCTTTTACCATCATTGCAGCACACAACGGATAACTTCCGGCGTCTCTTCTATACCTTTTATAGATAAATTTTTCCTGTAAAGAAATATCTATTCTTGGTACAAAAGTGCCTCCTTTCATTTCTATTTGTTCAATATTAATTGAAGCATAATCACCGTATTTTACATGATGACTTTCGCTAACTTTATTGAATATTTTTTCTTCTAAAATAGGTATTTCACCTCGGTCATCGTGCCCGTATTTAATAGGGCTAGAAGGGAATGATGTACAGGCAATGATAATATCTTCGATTTTATCATTAAACATTTCTAGATCACTACAAGCATTTAAGAAATACTCTTCTTCCCTATCAGTAGTTCCTTCAACTTGACCTGCATCTAAGATAACATAAAACTTACTACCATCTTGTAGACTATCAGCGATAGGTTTAATAAAAATAGAATAATCATCTAAATCGTGTGGAAGGCGTAACGCCAGCATTTTTTTTGTTTTAGTTATTTCGCTAACAAAATTCTGCACTTCTGAAAAATCTTCATCATCATAGATGTGTATCATTGGGATAATGTTCAAATGATTATAAAGATTGATGAAGTATCTCCATTCATAATAACCATCTTTTTCATCAACGAGTTGTCGAATTTGATCGTTGATATATTTCTCATTCGATGTTAAATCTAAAATAAAAGGTCTTTCTCCCTGAATATCTTTGATAGTCAGCATTCTACGATGAATGTCTCCATCGGGTGCTATTTTGGCTTTTCGTGACTTTGTTAGCTCATAAATTGGTAGAATATGATCAAATATTCCTGACGAGAGTTTTGACACTGCTTTTAACTCAGCGTCCCTAGTCTTCATAATTGGGAAGTAATTGAATTTTTTCATGATTTATAAGTTATGTCCACTGAAGCCTAATTGTTGAGCACGGATTCTCACTGCCATTGATGATACTTGGAAATGTGCTGCTATATCAGCCACTTGATTGGATTTTTCTTCTATAAACTTACTGAATTCAATCTCTGGCATTAATAACTCGGCAGCAAATCTATTTGCTTCAGCTTCCATTTTATTTGTTTCTTCATTCCTGAAGAAAACCGTGTCTGTAAAACTATTTCTATTGAGAGTATGTCGAATAAAGTGGCCTAATTCATGGGCAATAGTAAAGCGTTGACGATGCGGATGATGTAATGAGTTTATCGTCATTACCCAATTGCCGCTTTTCCCTTGCTTGAGTGAACCCGATTCTTCTCCTTTCATCGGCTCTAGTCGCATCGTTATACCTAATAAATTGGTTAGTCTTGAAACATCTAGAGGACTTGTTTCAATGTTATTTTTTTTAGCAAAAACAATAAGTTCTGAAGCCGTTGTCATATCAATGTCTTGGCCGCTTATTACACCGCTACTTTTTAATTTCTTAGTCATAAACGCCATTTAACTTCTCCTTCCTAAGATAAAGTCGCTGCCATCTTCATCTGAGGTATCTTTTAAAGAAATACTTTCAGCAATTAATTTAAGGTTCCTTTTTAAACCATCTAGTTCTTGCTCAAGCTTCTCAAATGACTGATTGTGTTCTTGTTGGCTAAGTTTAATCTCGTCAATTGAACTGATTTGAGCTAGCAAATCAAATTGTACAGGTTCAATCTTTTCGTATAAAATTCTCTTTATTTCTTTTTCAAATTTTGAACTTTCTACATATTGGTTTACTTCGACAACGGCAATATCTCTAGCTTCTTCTTTTGCTTTTGCAGTAGAAGAGTTTTTGATAATAAGAAATGAAAATGCTGCTACTATCCCATTGAGTGCAATGAGTACAGTAATAATTGTTTGATATAAATTACTTTGGAAAGACCAAAAATCGTCCAGACTTAAAAGGGTACCATCAGTGACCATCTTACCGATGTTCTGTAAAATTTTGGGATCAGAAATGATATCAGGCTTTTTAAGCACAAAATTATCAGCGAACCCAATGTAAGAGTAAAAACTTGGGCGTAGAACTAAATAGAAAATGAAAAGCCAAAAAAAACTAGTTACTAAGGTACAGAAAGCAATGGATAGAAAAGTAATCCATTTACTATGATGGCAAAGTTTTGGCTTAGGGTGTGAATCTCCGTGTTGAGCTTTATCTTTAATCGACATTCTCTACCTCATTAGGCCTGCCCATGCCATATCCTCTCTACTCTTGTATATGATACCAGCTATTGTTGACTGCTCGTTCATGCTTAGATCTCGTAAAAATGTGACCTCTATTGCATTGTGGCTTAAAAATCAATCTAGTAAAAGATGTTTTCAAGCCAATCCGATGCCTCAACTTGCTATGTTTCTGACACTTGCGATGCTCAAGTTCGTTATAAACGAAGCATACCACTGCATCATCTCTTTCCTTCCATCCAGATACTGCGCATGGTTGTAAGCTCCACGAATCGCATTCTTGTCCACATGAGCAAGTTGAGTTTCAATCCACGCAGAGTCAAAACCTTCTTCGTGTAGTATGGTACTCATTGTGTGACGAAAACCATGCCCCGTCACCCTTCCTTTGTATCCTAATAACTCGATCACCTGATTAATGCTTTCCTTTGAGATCGGCTTAGTGCGATCATTGCGTCCAATGAATACAAGTGGATATAGCCCAGTAATAGGTTTTAGTGATTCAAAGAGTGCTACTACCTGATCCGACATAGGTACGATATGCGGTCGTTTCATCTTCATTACTTCAGCTGGTATCTCCCAGAGTCGCTTTTCAAAGTTGATATCTTCCCAACGGGCGAAACGCAACTCCTGAGTTCGTACACCTGTAAGCATGATGATTTGGGTTGCCGTCTTGGTAATAATGCTACCAGTGTACCCAGCTAGATCTTTGAGGAAGTGCGGTAGTTCTTCAGCGGTCAGAAAGGGAAAATGTGTTTTCTTAGGTGTAGCGAGGGCAGTAGCGAGACCGGGGGCAGGATTGTATTCAGCACGTCCGGTCACAATCGCATGACGGAATACTTCACCACAGCGTTGCCTGACTTTGCGCATCTTTTCTAGTGCTCCACGTTTTTCCATTCGGCGCAGAGTTTCAAGTAACTCCATCGGTTTTATCTCTGCAATGGGACGCTTGCCAATGTAGGGAAAAACATCTTTCTCGAACGTATCAATGATTTCTTCACGATAGCGCAACGACCAACGGTCAGCTCTCACCTGATGCCATTCTCTCGCAATTGCTTCAAAAGTGTTTTCAAAGCCTAGCTTCTGAGCGATTTTCTCCGCTTTCTTTACTTCACCAGGATCGTTACCCGCCGCCAGTACCTTTTTGGCAGCTTCACGTTTATCACGCGCTTCAGCTAAGGAGACTTCTGGATATACACCAAAGGCCAGGCGTTTTTCTTTACCAGCGTAACGGTACTTCAAACGCCAGTAACGTGAGCCGCTGGTCGCTACCTCAAGGTAGAGACCACCGCCATCAGATAACTTGTAAGGCTTTTCTTTCTGTTTAGCAGTATCAACTTGACGGGCTGTTAACTTCATTGGGGGCACCTCAAAATGGGGGCATCTTTTATGCCCCCCATAATGCCCCCAGAATGTACTTGATTCTGGTAGACATGAGTTGACCTCAGGAGAACATAACTGATTGCAATAGCAGGTAGTATAAGGGATTTATTGACTGTGGGGGAATTCAGGGGAGGCTAATTGGCGGAAGATCACAGGAGTCGAACCTGCCCGGGAACGCTGGCGTCCCCAACTGGATTTGAAGTCCAGCCACCTCACCGGAGATGACGATCTTCCGCGCCTCGATTGCTTCATGGAGGCGGGGCGCATTATAGCTACTTTCAGACATTTACCACATACCCCACACCACTTTTTTCACCTCTCTTTTGACCTGAATCCCCCTGTTTCAGTTAATTCTTAAGAAAATCCTCAGGTTAGCATTTCGTGCTCATCAACTTTTATCCCGATCACAAAAAACAAGAAACGTAATCTGCTAACCAGAAAACGCAATACTCGCATCTGAAACAATGGTTTAAAACCAATGCAACCGGTCTCAGCGCCCCCTACAGCGTGAAGGATAAGAAGATGAGCGAAGTATTGTCAGTAAAAGAGAAGATTGGCTACGGCATGGGAGACGCCGCCAGCCATATCATTTTTGATAACGTCATGCTGTACATGATGTTTTTTTACACCGATATTTTCGGCATTCCCGCCGGGTTTGTCGGCACCATGTTCCTGCTGGCGCGTGCGCTGGACGCAATCTCCGATCCCTGCATGGGACTGATTGCCGACCGCACCCGCAGCCGCTGGGGCAAGTTCCGCCCGTGGATTTTGTTCGGCGCTATCCCGTTCGGCATCGTCTGCGTGCTGGCCTACACCACGCCGGACCTCAGCCTCAACGGCAAAATGGTTTACGCCGCCATTACCTACACGCTGCTGACCCTGCTCTACACCGTGGTCAATATCCCGTACTGCGCGCTGGGCGGCGTGATCACCAACGACCCGACGCAGCGTATCGCCCTTCAGTCCTGGCGCTTTGTGCTGGCGACGGCGGGCGGCATGCTCTCCACGGTGCTGATGATGCCGCTGGTGAACCTCATTGGCGGCGACGATAAGGCGTTCGGCTTTCAGGGCGGCATCGCCGTGCTGTCGGTGGTCGCGTTCCTGATGCTGGCGTTCTGCTTCTTCACCACCAAAGAGCGCATCCAGGTGCCGCCGAGCACCACCTCCATGCGTGAAGACCTGCGCGACATCTGGCACAACGACCAGTGGCGCATCGTCGGCGTGCTGACCATCCTCAACATCCTTGCCGTCTGCGTGCGCGGCGGCGCGATGATGTACTACTGCACCTGGATAATGGGCTCGCCGGAGGTGTTCGTCGCGTTCCTCACCACCTACTGCGTCGGCAACCTGATCGGCTCCGCGCTGGCGAAACCGCTCACCGACTGGAAGTGCAAGGTCAGCATCTTCTGGTGGACCAACGCCGCGCTGGCCGTGGTCAGCGTCGCGATGTTCTTCGTGCCGATGCACGCCACGGTGCTGATGTTCGCCTTTATTTTCGTTATCGGCGTGCTGCACCAGCTGGTGACGCCAATCCAGTGGGTGATGATGTCCGATACCGTCGACTACGGCGAATGGACCAACGGCAAACGCCTGACCGGCATCAGCTTCGCGGGCACGCTGTTCGTGCTGAAGCTTGGCCTCGCGCTGGGCGGCGCGACGATCGGCTGGATGCTGGCCGGCGGCGGCTACGACGCGGCAGCCAGTACGCAGAACAGCACGACCATCAGCATCATTATCGGCCTGTTTACGCTGGCGCCGGCGATCTGCTACGTGCTGAGCGCCATTATCGCCAAACGCTACTACACGCTGAAAACCCCCTTCCTGACCAAAATCCTGAGCGAGCTGGCACATGGTGCGCGCCGCAATCAGCAGGAGTTTGAAAACCTGCCGACCAGCAAAGAATTACAGAACTAAGAGGACGAAAGCATGAAAATCAGTGATGGAAACTGGCTTATTCAACCGGGGCTGAACGTGACGTATCCGGTTCAGGTGTTCGACGTGGAGCGGCAGGGCAATGACCTGGTGGCGTATGTCGCCCCGCGTGACGTACGCGAACGTACCTGGCAGCTCGACACGTTGATGTTCACGGTGCGCCTGTTTGCTCCGCAGGAAGGCATTGTCGGGGTGCGCATCGAGCACTTCCAGGGCGCGCTGAACAAAGGCCCGCACTATCCGCTCAACGTGCTGAAGGACGTAGAGGTAGAGATTGAAAACAACGCCGACTTTGCCGAGCTGAAAAGCGGCAGCGTCAGCGTGCGCGTCACCAAAGGGGAGTTCTGGGCGCTGGATTTCCTGCGCAACGGCCAGCGCATAACCGGCAGCCAGCTGAAAAACAACGGTTACGTGCAGGATACCAATACCGATCGCAATTACGTGTTTGAACGTCTGGATCTGGGCGTGGGGGAAACGGTTTACGGCCTGGGCGAGCGCTTTACCGCCCTGGTGCGCAACGGCCAGCGGGTCGATACCTGGAACCGCGACGGCGGCACCAGCACCGAGCAGTCCTACAAAAACATCCCGTTCTACCTGACCAACCGCGGCTACGGCGTGCTGGTGAACCATCCGGAAAACGTCTCGTTTGAAGTCGGCTCCGAGAAAGTCTCCAAAGTGCAGTTCAGCGTGGAAGGGGAATATCTCGAGTATTTCGTGATTGACGGTCCGACGCCGAAAGAGGTGCTGAACCGCTATACGCAGTTCACCGGGCGTCCGGCGCTGCCGCCGGCGTGGTCGTTCGGCCTGTGGCTGACCACCTCGTTCACCACCAACTACGACGAAGCGACGGTAAACAGCTTTATCGACGGTATGGCCGAGCGCGACCTGCCGCTGCACGTTTTCCACTTCGACTGCTTCTGGATGAAGGCCTTCCAGTGGTGCGACTTCGAGTGGGACCCGGCGACCTTCCCGGACCCGGAAGGGATGATCCGCCGCCTGAAGGAGAGAGGGCTGAAGGTCTGCGTGTGGATCAACCCGTATATCGGCCAGAAATCGCCGGTATTTCAGGAGCTGAAAGCGAAGGGCTACCTGCTTAAGCGGCCGGACGGCTCCCTGTGGCAGTGGGACAAATGGCAGCCTGGGCTCGCGATTTACGACTTCACCAACCCGGAAGCGTGCCGGTGGTATGCCGATAAGCTGAAAGGCCTGGTGGATATCGGCGTTGACTGCTTCAAAACCGACTTTGGCGAGCGGATCCCGACGGATGTCCGGTGGTTCGACGGGGCCGATCCGCAGAAAATGCATAACCATTACGCCTACATCTACAACGAACTGGTGTGGAACGTGCTGAAAGAGACGGTAGGCGAAGAGGAGGCGGTGCTGTTTGCCCGCTCCGCGTCCGTGGGGGCGCAGCAGTTCCCGGTGCACTGGGGCGGGGACTGCTACGCCAACTACGAATCCATGGCGGAAAGCCTGCGCGGCGGGCTGTCGATTGGCCTGTCCGGCTTCGGGTTCTGGAGTCACGATATCGGCGGATTCGAAAACACCGCCCCGGCGCACGTCTACAAACGCTGGTGCGCGTTCGGGCTGCTCTCCAGCCACAGCCGCCTGCACGGCAGCAAATCCTACCGGGTGCCGTGGGCGTACGATGACGAGTCCTGCGACGTGGTGCGCCACTTCACGCAGCTGAAATGCCGGATGATGCCTTACCTGTACCGTCAGGCGGCGCTGGCCCGCGAGTGCGGCACGCCGATGCTGCGCGCGATGATGCTGGAGTTCCCGGACGATCCGGCGTGCGATTACCTCGACCGGCAGTACATGCTGGGGGATTCCGTGATGGTGGCGCCGGTGTTCTCCGAGGCGGGCGACGTGCAGTTCTACCTGCCGGAAGGCCGCTGGACGCACCTGTGGCATAACGACGACGTTGAGGGCAGCCGCTGGCATAAGCAGCAGCATGATTTCCAGAGCCTGCCGGTGTATGTGCGCGACAACACGCTGCTGGCGCTGGGCAACAATAGCCAGAAGCCGGACTACGCGTGGAACGAGGGGACGGCCTTCCAGCTGTTTAACCTGAGCGATGGCGCAACGGCGGTAAGCGAAGTGCCTGCGGCGGACGGTTCGGTGGTATTTACGCTGAAGGCGTCACGCCAGGGCGACACCGTGACTCTTACCGGTGCGGGTGAAGCGCGGAACTGGTCGGTATGCTTGCGCAACGTGCAGAAGGTAGGCGGCGTGAAGGGCGGAACGCACGCGGGCAGCGAGTGGGGCGTGGTGGTGAAAGCGGAGGGGGATGAGGTGGTGGTGCACCTTTAATTCCCCCTCACCCTAACCCTCTCCCCAAAGGGGCGAGGGAATGGTTTGCTCCCTCTCCCTTTCAGGGAGAGGGCAGGGGTGAGGGTAGTGTCGATACCACACCACCCGTCATCGTCTGCTGCACCTGCTGTTTATCCATATTTACCGCGCTCAGCTTGCCGTTGACCGTCGGCTTCAGCGGCGTATTCGCCTGCACGCTACCGCTGGCGGTCATCTGAATATTGCCGTCGCCCGCAATCGGCAGGGCTGGCCAGCCCCACTGCTGCAACACGTTGAGCGGCACGCCGCGCCCGTTCAGGCTAACGGTGGTCTGCCGCTGCGGCAGCTGTGAAACCGTGGCGGTCGCCTCCAGGATCCCTTTCTCGGTAAACGCGCTCAGGTCAGTAATATTCACCGTCGCGGCGTTGGCGTTCAGCGCGAGCGACGGGCGGCGCACATCGACGCGGTTAAAGGTTGCCGCCGCGCCGTTCAGGGTCGCACTGCCGCCCCATACGCCCCACTTACGGTCTTTCGCGAGCTGCAGGTTGACGCCGTAACCGTCGAGGGAGGTGATCTGCCACGGGAAAGCAGGATCGATGTCGATCACCAGATTGCGGCTCAGGCCGAATTTTTTCAGCGTCACGCTGTTCAGCCACGCCGGCAGCGGATCCATCCACAACGTTTTCCAGTTTTCCGGAAGCGTATACTCCAGCCCGGCAACGGCGACATCATCCAGCAAAAGGGCTTTACCCTCGCGCAGCCAGTTACCGGATGTGCGCACCATACCGCCTTCCCAGCGGGAGGTGAACTGGCGCAGCGCCATACCCTGCGGAAAGAATTCCGCATTCATAATCGGGTCGTACAGGTGCAGCGAGCCGTAGATAAATTCGCTGGCGTTCATGGATAAGCGACCCTCCTGGCTTTGCCAGTCGCCTTTGCTCAGCGTCAGGTTGCGCAGGCTGAGATCGAGGTCGGTCACCGCCCAGTCCGGCCCCTGCAGACGGGCATCGGTCACGTCCAGCCGCCCGATCCGTAACGAAGGCAGCGTGGCGAGAGGGGCGAAGAAATCCAGCAGCGGTTTATCGCTTTGCAGGCGGATCTCGTTCAGACGCAGGGTATTAATTACCCAGCTGCCGTCGGCGTTACGCAGGGCCGAGCCCGTAAGCGAGCCGCGCGCCATATCGGCACCGATAGTGTTCAGCGCCACCTCATTACCGTTGAGTTGCCCCTGGATCAGCACGTTGTTGGCCGGTATGCCGTTGAGGGTGAGCGAGCCGGCGCTCATCTGGATTTGCGCCTTTTTCCCCAGCACGTTCCCCGCCTCTGGCTGCCACGGGCTGACGCCGCCGGTGACCTTTTGCGCACTCAGATCCCACGCCGTATTCGGGCTGTTAAAGGCCATGTTGTTGAGCTGCAGACGGTCGGCCTGGAACGGCAGCGGTGCAGTCTGCGGCGATAAATTCAGCGTGCCATCAGACAGGGCGATGGTGTCCATATGCAGCGGGTCGGTGATTTGACGGCTGCTTAAGCCAATGTCTACCTTTTTGGCGACCAGCGTGGCCGGTTGGCCATCGCGTCCGAAGGTGACGTTTTCCAGAAGGATGTGGGAAGGGGATGAAAACCGGTGATCCATCTGGTCGAAGCTGAGCTCGTAATCGGTATTCTCCGTGATCCAGCTGCTAGCCTGCGACGCGCCCCAGCGGGTCTGGAGCAGAAAATAGAAGGCGAGCACTACAATAAGCAGGGCTACCAGAAGATAGATGAGCAGCTTTCCAATAAATTTCATGGTCTTCCCTCCCGCGAAACGCATATAGAGGAGTTATGCACGATTTATGCGCAATGCTCAAGGCGGGAATGGTGTAAAGAGATGTCACGGCAGGCATTGACAGCCTGCCGTGAGGAGGATCAGTTCTTTTCAGGCGGGAATACGAGGTTCAGCACGATAGCCGTGATGCCGCCCGCGGCAATGCCGGAGGAGAGCAGGTTCTTCACCCAGTCCGGGGCAAACTGCAGAATCATTGGCTGCTGGGACACGCCAAGACCCACGGCGAGAGACAGCGCGATAATCATGATTGCGCGGCGGTTCAGCAGCTCGCGTGAAACGATACGCACGCCGGAGGCGGCGATGGTGCCAAACATGACCAGCGTTGCGCCGCCCAGGACCGGCTCAGGGATGTGCTGCACGAATCCGCTCACCGCCGGGAACAGGCCGAGAACGACCAGCATCAGCGCCACCACGAAGCCAACGTAGCGGCTAGCGACGCCGGTCAGCTGGATCACGCCATTGTTCTGGCCGAAGCAGGAGTTCGGGAAGGTGTTGAACACCGCAGAGACGAAGGAGTTCAGGCCGTTCGCCAGCACGCCGCCTTTCAGGCGTTTCATATACAGCGGGCCAGACACCGGCTGCTCGGAAACGTCGGAGGTGGCAGTAATATCGCCAATGGTCTCCAGCGAGGTGATCATAAAGACCAGCATCAGCGGCAGCAGCAGGCTCCAGTCAATGCCCAGGCCGTAATAGAGCGGGGTAGGGACGGTTATCAGCGCCGCGTTTGCTGGCGCGGTGTTTTCAGGCAACATGCCCAGTGCCCATGCGAGCAGGTAACCGGCCGCCATGGCGATCACCAGCGACGCAACGCGCAGGTAAGGGTTACGCTGGCGGTTAAGCAGAATAATGATCGCCAGCACGACGCCAGCCAGCAGCAGGTTTTTCGGGGCGCCAAAGGTATGGTCGCTCATTGCCGCGTAGCCGCCTCCGATGGAGGTCAGGCCCACCTGAATCAGCGACAGGCCGATAATCATCACCACCACGCCGGAGACCAGCGGGGTGATCACGCGGCGCGCCAGGTGCAGCACGCGGGAAATAATCATCTCTGTGCAGCTTGCCAGCATCAGGGTGCCGAACAGCGCTGCCATCATCGTCGGGACGTCTGCGCCGCCGGTTTTCAGTGCCGTACCGCCCATGATCAGCGGCGCCACGAAGTTGAAGCTGGTGCCCTGAATCGACAATAAACCCGATCCCACCGGACCCCATGCTTTAATTTGAATAATGGAGGCCACGCCGGAAGCGAACAGAGACATACTGATGATATGTTGCGTATCCTGTGCCGGTAATCCCAGCGCCTGACAAATCAGCAGAGCAGGCGTGATGACCGCAACGAACATCGCCAGCAGGTGCTGGCAGGCGGCAAACAGGGTTTGTGGCAGCGGGGGACGATCTTCAAGGCGGTAAATCAGTTCGCTGTTTTGCTTCTGCGCAATCGGTTGCGCATCAGAAGACTCCAGAGTATTAACAGACATCGGCGGCAATCCCACGGTGGAAAAGCGGGCATTTTATCTGACCACCTGGTAAAAGCAAACGATTGCCAGCAAAAAAAAGAGAGAAAATCTGCCGATGTGAGCAGGTTTTCTACAACGCAGAGGGAAAAAAAATTACACTTTTCGCGCCGGTGGCTCATGACGAGCATAACCCGGCCCAGGATAACGCCGCGTGTGTATGGAACACGCGCATAACAGGAGCCTCTTATGATTCATCTCGATACGTTGTCGACCCTTGTTGCCGCAACGCTGGTTCTTCTGCTTGGTCGCAAGCTGGTACACAGTGTTTCCTTTCTGAAAAAGTACACCATTCCTGAACCTGTCGCCGGTGGGTTGCTGGTGGCGCTGGCCCTGCTGGTGCTGAAAAAAAGCATGGGCTGGGAAATCGATTTTGACATGTCCCTCAAAGATCCGCTGATGCTGGCCTTCTTTGCCACTATCGGCCTGAACGCCAACCTGGCGAGCCTGCGCTCGGGCGGCAAGGTGCTGGGCGTGTTTCTGATTGTCGTGGTTGGGCTGCTGCTGATGCAAAACGCCATCGGCATTGGTATGGCGTCGTTGCTGGGGCTGGATCCGCTGATGGGTCTGCTGGCGGGCTCAATCACCCTGTCAGGCGGCCACGGCACGGGGGCGGCGTGGAGCAAGCTGTTTATCGAACGCTATGGCTTTGAAAACGCAACGGAAGTGGCGATGGCCTGCGCCACCTTTGGTCTGGTGCTTGGCGGCCTGATTGGCGGCCCGGTAGCGCGTTACCTGGTGAAGCACTCCACCACGCCGGAAGGCAGACCGGATGATGAAATGGTGCCAACGGCGTTCGAAAAACCGGACGTTGGCCGCAGCATCACCTCGCTGGTGATGATTGAAACCATCGCCATGATTGCGATCTGCCTCACCGTGGGCAAAATCGTTGCGCAATGGCTGGCGGGAACGGCCTTCGAGTTGCCAACGTTCGTTTGCGTGCTGTTTATCGGGGTGATCCTGAGCAACGGTCTGGCGCAGATGCGCTTTCTACCGCGTCTTTGAACGCGCGGTGTCCGTGCTTGGTAACGTTAGTCTGTCGCTGTTCCTGGCGATGGCGCTGATGAGCCTCAAGCTGTGGGAGCTGGCGTCGCTGGCGCTGCCGATGGTGGCGATTCTGGCGGTTCAGGCCGTGTTTATGGCGCTGTATGCCATCTTTGTCACCTGGCGCATGATGGGCAAAAACTATGATGCGGCGGTACTGGCAGCGGGTCACTGTGGGTTTGGGCTGGGGGCAACGCCTACGGCCATCGCCAACATGCAGGCGATCACTGAACGATTCGGCCCGTCGCACATGGCGTTTCTGGTGGTCCCGATGGTTGGCGCGTTCTTCATTGATATCGTCAACGCGCTGGTCATTAAGCTGTACCTGATGCTGCCGATGTTTGGCTGATCGTCAGGCGTTGGAATACCGTTCGGTTTCCGGCATCCAGCGCTCGATTAACGCTGCCGCCTGTTCGGGGTAGCGTTCATGAATATGTCGCGCCAGGCGTTGAACCTCGGGGATCATGGCCTGATCGCGCAGCAAATCTGCCACTTTAAACTCGGCGTTACCCGTCTGACGCGTGCCCAGCAGTTCGCCCGGGCCGCGGATCTCCAGATCTTTTTGCGCAATAACGAAGCCGTCGTTGCTGTCGCGTAATACCTGCAAACGCATCTGCGCGGTTTTCGACAGCGGCGCTTTGTAGAGCAGCACGCAGTGGGAGGCGATCGCGCCACGCCCCACGCGGCCCCGCAGCTGGTGGAGCTGCGCCAGGCCCAGACGCTCCGGGTTCTCAATAATCATCAGGCTGGAGTTTGGCACGTCCACACCTACCTCGATGACCGTTGTCGCAACAAGTAAATGCAGCTCGCCCTGCTTGAACGACTGCATTACCGCCTGCTTCTCGGCGGGCTTCATGCGGCCGTGAACGAGTCCGACGTTCAGCTCCGGCAGGGCGAGCTTTAGCTCTTCCCACGTGGCTTCGGCAGCCTGCGCTTCCAGAAGCTCAGACTCTTCAATCAGGGTGCAGACCCAGTACGCCTGACGGCCTTCCTGAGTGCAGGCGTTGCGCACCCGGTCAATGATGTCGCTGCGTCGCGTGTCCGGTATGGCGACCGTGGTCACCGGCGTACGGCCCGGCGGCAGTTCATCGATGGTGGAGGTATCCAGGTCGGCGTAGGCCGTCATTGCCAGGGTGCGCGGGATAGGGGTGGCGGTCATGATCAGCTGATGCGGGTGGAAACCCTGCTGCAAACCTTTCTCCCACAGCGCCAGACGCTGATGCACGCCAAAGCGGTGTTGCTCGTCGATAATGACCAGCGCCAGGCCGTTGAACTGCACCTGTTCCTGGAAAATGGCGTGCGTACCGACAACCATCTGCACCTGCCCGCTGGCTATCGCCTCCTGCTGCGCAAGGCGCGCTTTGCCCTTCTGTTTCCCCCGCCAGCCAGCCCACTTCGATGCCCAGCGGCGCGAACCAGCTGCGGAAATTACTGGCGTGCTGCTCGGCCAGCAGCTCAGTCGGTGCCATCAGCGCCACCTGCCTGCCGTGGGCGATGGCGCGTAGCGCGGTCAGCGCTGCAACCAGCGTTTTACCGGAACCCACGTCGCCCTGCACCAGGCGCATCATCGGCACGTCGAGCGCCATATCGCGTTCAATCTCGGCGGTAACCCGCGCCTGTGCGCCGGTGGGTTTAAACGGGAGTGAGGCCAGCAGCTTATCTTTGAGTTCATCACGCTGGCCTAAAGGCTGAGCGTGGAAACGCTGCGCACCGGCGCGCAGTGCCAGCATGCTCAGGTTATGGGCCAGTAACTCCTCAAGGATAAGTCGCCGCTGTGCGGGGTGTTTACCGCTTTCTAAGTCTGTGAGCTGAAGCGTTGGCGGCGGACGGTGCAGGGTGCGCAGCGCTTCCGGCAGGCTCATCATGCCTTGCGCCAGCTCCGGGGGCAGCAGCTCGGAAATGGCGCAGGTATCGAGCAGCTCCAGCGCCTGATCGGTGAGCTTGCGCAACGTTGCCTGCTTCACGCCCTCGGTGGTCGGATAGACCGGCGTGAGCGTCTCCTGCAGCTCTGGCGAGCTGAGATCGCCCTGTATGCGGTATTCCGGGTGGATCATCTCCGCACCGTATTTACCACGTTTGGCTTCACCGTACGCGAGCACGCGTCGGCCAGCGGCAAGGCTGTTTTTCATCGCCGCGCTGAAGTTGAAAAAGCGCATGGTGAGAATGCCGGTCCCGTCGCTGATCTGACAGGTCATCATCCTGCGTCCACCAAAGGTGATATTGCAGTTCAGCACTTCGCCTTCAACGGTGGCGTAAATCGCGGGTAGCAGATCGCCAATTTTATAAAGCTGGGTACGATCTTCGTAACGCAGGGGGAGGTGGAGCAGGAGATCCTGCACGGTGTGCAGGCCAATCTTCGCCAGTTTGCTGCTTTGTGCCGCGCCCACGCCCGTCAGGCTGTTGAGCGGGATGGCGTCCAGCAGGCGGCCTTTCATGGTTTATCCGGCGTACTGCATGGTAGACCACCACTCGGCATCGGCTTCAATTTCGCCCTGCGCGTTGACGTGGGGGTAAGGCAGTTTTTTCTGCTTCGCAACGCGAGCCAGCACCGGATAGCCACCTTCAAACAGCAGGCGCTGCTGTTCATCTTCCGGAAGCATGCTGTTGCTGCGCTCGTACATGCCGGCGTTCTGACGCTGGCGCTGTGCTTCATACAGAATAAGCGCAGAGGCGACCGACACGTTCAGTGACTGGACCATGCCGACCATCGGGATGATGATGTCCCGATCTGCCAAATCCAGCGCTTCCTGGGTGATCCCCGTTTTCTCCTGACCCATCAAAATGCAGGTCGGGCGGGTGTAGTCGATCTCACGGAAATCTACGGCTTTGTCGGAGAGGTTGGTTGCCAGAACCTGCATGCCGCGCCCCTTCAGGTGCGAGACCGCTTCACCAATAGTCTGGTGAGTTTTCACGGATAC